>VNJR01004804.1:0-71276 GCA_008042585.1 Drosophila punjabiensis | reverse complement strand
ATACACGAAGAAGACCGTTAAACATGGTGGCGCTTCGATTATGGTCTGGGGCTGTTTCACCGCATCGGGCGTAGGTCCGCTAGTGAAGATAGAAGGCATTATGAACGGCGAAATGTACAGGGACATCCTTATTAACAATTTATCTGGAGAATATGCCGATAATTTGCCACTTGCCTAGATATTTCAACAGGACAACGACCCGAAACACGCCAGCAAGATAGTCAAGTCGTGGCTTAGCCAAGAGACAATCAATGTTTTGCAATGGCCACCGCAGAGCCCCGACTTGAACCCTATAGAGAACTTGTGGGGAATACTTAAACAAGTCGTTGGCCGAAAAAAACCAGCAAATAAAAACGATTTGTGGCGAATTTTGCAAGAAGAGTGGAAGAAAATCACTCCTCAACACTCCACGTCTTGTGGGTTCAATGCCAAAGCGTTGATCCGCTGTTCTTAAGCAGAAAGATCATCCCACTCAGTATTAAAGTAAATTTATTAAAATTATAAGGAATATTGGGCAAATTTTAACTTTTTCAACCAATTTCTTCCAGGTGGCTTAAGTATGTGAGCAGGACATTTTGGAGATGGTCTCAGATTTTTTAAGTTTTTCGTTGAATATATATTTTTATAACTTGGTTATTCTTCTATTAGAACACTGATATATAGAACTAATGTGACACAATTAATTGGAGCTGTAAAATAAAAACTTTTCTTAATTTTCGTTAAAATTCATGGTTGAAGTCTTGTGGCTTAAGTCTATGAGCACCACTGTATATCAACAACATTATATCGCGCCCACATCAAAGGCGTAAAATTGTGTGGACAAGAGACCTTTAATCAAGATGACGAAAGACTTGCCGGGGGTTTATACGGAATGCAGAGGAAATCTCTAGGAAAAACCAAGGAAAAAATTATAGGGAAAGCAAGGAAAATAAAGCAAAATTAAGGTTTATAGGAAGGGTTCTGTAAGGCAGATGTGCAGAAGGATAACCATACCACGTGATGTTTTCAAAAGAAACATTTTAAAAAAGTTTTAAGAGTCTGTTCTACGGACTCTATGTCTTCCAAATACTATTAGGAATTTTGAAAATTAGTTTATTTAAAAAAATCTCTTATATAAAGATATTTTCCAGGCATAAACTTCTTTCTCTAAACTTATTTCTTGTCACACAAAATTGCACTTTATTATATTGATAAACTCCTGCGAAATGTGGAAAATCATGCCAAAATTCTAGCTAAAATAATTCCCAAGAATTACAAAGCATTAAGGCTTATTTTGATTTGTATTTTTTCTTATTTTTTCCTATTTTTTCCTTTTTCTATTTCGGTTCGATTTGATTCTGGCGCTTGTCATTTAATATCCGCAATTAAAGTGGTCATCAATCAAAATGAACAGAAATGGGCGGCAAGAAACCTAAATGAATTAAAAGTAAACGAAAGAACAAAGCAAAGGATGAATGCACAACAATAAATAGAAGGAGCAAAGAGACAGAGAGAGAAGAGGAGCAAAGAGGAACAGGGGAACAGGAGAAACCGAGGAGAAATATGGGGAGCAGCGCAGCAAATGAACGGGAAACGAAATGGAGCGACAGAAAAGGAAACCAAAAAGGAGCATCGCCAACCGAAGGATGAAACCCAACACAAACAGACAAAGCTTACACACACACACACACACACATATATATATACTGTATATGTATAAACTTAGAGACACTATAACAATGACCGTTATCGTTGTCCAGTCCTAACACTGAAAGAAAAGTACTACTAATTAAGGTTAATTAAGGAAAAACCCTGGAAAGTATCTGCAAAACCCAAGAAAGTACTTTTAAACCCCTTAGGTATCTTAAGCCCTCGAAATTATGTTATAATTTTTATGAAAAGTATATTTTCCTCTCTTTTTATCGATTTATTTTCCTACAATAATGCTTGAACCATTTGGGAATTATAAAATAAAAAGGGGTAAAATTGAAAATAACTAAACCCTCGAAAATATTCACCATAAAAATGATAAAACTTTGGAAAATATTACAAGTTAAAAGTTAAACTCCAAATAAATACTTCTATTTAACACCAAATTTCATAATTTCTCCCAGTATCCCTTTATCCCCCGCCTTTTCACTGTCCTAGCTCATCCTGGGCGGCGATAAACAAGTGCTATACAAACAAAGATGGCGCTGTACGCTGAACCATTGATGATTGAACAGGACATTAATCTAACAAAATGCAGACAGCCTGCAGGAGAGGGGCTCAGGCGAAGGCGGTGGCGGTGGCGGTGGCGGTGGCGGTGGCGGTGGCGAAGCAAGCGACCAAATCAACTGACCAACTGTGAAAGTGTCAAATTTCAAGCCACACATTGTTGGCTCCATTGCCGGGACCCAAACCCTCGTATCTTGGGCCCTGGCCCTGGCCCTGGCCGAATCCTTGTGGTTGCTGGTGCTTTTGCTGGCCATCGCCACTGGCGACGCGTCGGCCACGGAAGCAAACATAATTACGCGAATGCCAATGCTTCATGGTCGTGGCTGTATAATAATATGGCAGGATCATACGCAGGCATATGTATGTATGTATATGTAATGGTGTACAAAGGATATTTGTTGTCCTTTTGCGTCACGTTCTAAATTCTGCGACAGCGTGTGTAGAGGTTAATTTATGGCAATATAATAAGTCAATTTAAATTGATGGCCATTTGCAGGTGAATTTAGGGATAGAGTAAGGATTCAGCAAGGATATTGGGGTAGATCTTGATTAGGTTGGTTTTATGAAGTATTTACAGTTGAAGGAGCTAGAATATTTATGAGACTAGCTTTTATATTTGTGAGGTTTATCTTATCTTTTATATCGAATAAACCTAATTATCTAATCTAGTCTTGCAGTGATTCATCCCTCTTTGCTCTTTATTTTCCCAATCCAATCGGAAATAAACATATATATTTATTCTAATAAGAATTATGTACATTTCACCCTTATGCCAGTTTTGCCGAGAAGATTTTCATGAGCAGAGTGGCGCAGTGGAAGCGTGCTGGGCCCATAACCCAGAGGTCCGAGGATCGAAACCTTGCTCTGCTAGAGTGGAATTTATATATTTTACACCATTTTTTTTTTTTTTAATCATGAAATATATATATCCCCCCTTTATATATTGTATAAATATATATTTACTACGTAAATCTGATAAATCTCTGGCTGAAATCCCTCTCAACATTCTTTTAAGCATTTAATGAAGTTTTTGTCTAGTGCAAATTTCGGTGTCGAATCACAAAAGTGACAAAATGCAATCGTTTTCGTAGCTTCAATTGCATCGTCATCTCGATTTGATGGTTTTGACACGGCCAGCAAGGAACAAAAGGCCGGACTATGAGCCAGGAGCAGGCGCAGGAGCAGGAGCAGGACCAGAAGCCGGAGCCGAAGAGCTCCCATCAGTTGAAGCTGCTCATTTGCTGTCCATGGAAAATTAGACGCTAAATTAGCACACAAAACTGATGCACTAACGGTGCTGGAGGCGGAAATAATGGGTGGACTGGGCGTAGTTTCAGTGGCAGAGGACGACAGCCTGCGAGTGTTAAGTTGCCCAATAACGATGACGTACCCGACGACGACGACGTCCTTCTCCTGCTGCAACTAGCTATTGCTACGAGGATGTGTTTGTGTTCGCTCTGCTCCTGATGTTTCTGTGGTACAGTGACTGATGTGGCACAAAAACCAAAGGCCCGGCCTGACTGACTAGTAGCCAGCGGAAAAACACAGCTAACAGTGCCCAGCCCATTACACTGAGAGAAAGGGAGAGCCACTAAAATTGGTACCAAGGTAAAAGGTATTAATATATTTCAAATGAGATATTTTTTATACCTTGATTACCTATTTTTAGGTAAATAAAGATATAAAGATAGTAATATAATTCTTATATAAAGTTCTCTGTGTGTAAAAACCAGTCATTGCCCCCCAGGATTGACACGTACAAAGAAGCGGACCGCTCTCGTCCATCCGCTCCTGCCCTCCGCCGCCGCGTCCAGCTGCTGTTGTTGCGGCTGTGTCAGCGGGCGGTTGGCAAATGGGTTTCCAATGGGTTCCGTTCCGCAAGAACCCCTCACTCAACCCTTCTTCACTCTCGGCTCGAATTCGGTTTGCCCGCAGCTCGAACAGGAAGCGAGGGACTTATAGGAATTCGTGCGGCGGCAATTTGCTGCAGCCCACTGCTGGTTATTAAATTTTGAAATGCTACACCTTGTGCGGTATCGGATTGCCGGCTCAAGGAGTGCGCGCTAAGACAAAAGGATATACTGTATGGCATTCTAGAGAGGGGGAAACCCTAGCCTACATGCCTATATCAAAGTTCATGCAAAATTCAAAGGACCAAGCAAGCCAGCATAAGAAAATATGCCACATCATAAATTTGGCATATCACGGTGCGAGTGTGCGAGTGTGCAATCCTTTCACAGACACACACTGGCTCTGAGCCCACACACACAGACAGATGTTGACACAGTTTTCCTTGAGCTCCGTCTGAGCTCAGCACAAAATGTCTATTTTAATATGAACCCAAATTGAGGATTTTATTTATGCACAAGCTTAGTTTACAATACTCGCTCTGGCTTTACCTCAAGCAGCAGTAGCAGCAACGCCGGAGCCTTTGTTCCCAACTGTACTCTGGCTTGTTGGACTGGCAGTGCTCAGGGACCTCTCCTTTTCGTTTTTTTCTGTTGACTATAAAAAGCATCCAGACAAGTGGCAAATGACTTAAAAAACAAAAACAGATATGGAATCCTATGGAAAAAATATCATAATAAAAATCTCCAGCAGTTAAAATAATTGTCACAGTAATAAAGCAATGCACGAAATTATAACTGACCCGATGAGGGGTGGTTTCAAGGGTTCTAAGGGTCTGGAAATTAATATATATGTGTGAAAAATTTTCTTGAAATATATCAAAAAATGTAAAATTAGAAAATATATAATATATAAAAAACTTTTTAATATAACTATTTCTATTATTGATTTAAATAATAAATAATTTAAACTAACCATTTTAATCAAACAATTTTAATACAAAATTTATTTTAAAAACTTTCGTAAGATATTTAAAATCAATTTAATACAACGAGATTATATTCTAAATTTCAGTAAGATATTCAATATTTCCAAGATATTTGAAGTCTTGTAAAAAGCTAGGTTAGGTTAGGGATGGAACTTTTCCCGAATTGTTATCGTAATTATCGATATTTTTTATTTTGGAGTGAAACTACAATTTCCATCGTTTCATTCAGCCTTTTTAATTGATTAACTAAATTGTCGAATAAAAAGTTATAAATAAATTACCTAGAAATGTAAAAAACATAAGGTAGTTTATTTAATAATTTTTTTAAGGAATTATCCAGCAACTAAGGATCACTTGAGATTTATCCAAACTTTCCCTTTGCTTACTCCTCAATCTCCCCCCGAAGTTGTGGCCTGCAGTTGCTTACTTACCAGCAGCCACTGTGTGTACAGTCCGTTTCGCCGGCATACTGCTGTTCTGGCTGCACTTGCTCCATTTTATAGCTGGCAAACATTATGGCCATGATTAATGGCAGATAATAATTTCGAGTGCCGAGCACTTGACAGCATACGAAAAGTCAGAAAACTATGGCCAATGGACGCCCATTAGCCCTTGGCCGTCGCTGCCGTTCCTCTGTCCCCCCCGAAAAAAATGTGCTCGGCGGATGGATTGAGGAGTGGAGAGAAAGCAACGAGAGAAAGCTGAGAGAGAGGAGGATGAGAAGGACAAAGTGCAGTAAGGGCAATGCTGCAAGTGACTGCTGCAAAATAAACAGCAACAGCAGCAGCAGCAGCAACAGCATCAGCAGCAGCAGCAGCAACAGCAGCAGCAGCAGCAACAGCAGCAGCAGCAGCAACAGCAGCAGCAGCAGCAACAGCAGCAGCAGCAGCAGCAACAGAAGCTGAAATAGCATAAAACTATTGCCATGTTCTGTTTGCGGCATTAAATGCCTCTCGCTTCCTCAATTTCCCGCCCGCACTTTCGCTGGTGCGTGTGATTTACTCCGCCTGGCGAATAAATTACGATGGAGAAAAGCGTTCGCTGGCGTTGATCAGCAAATTATTTTATGCAAATTAAAAATCGTAAAAAAAAAAACACATTCTCCTATAAATAAAGGGGATTATATGGCGAGGTCAGGGAAGAGGGGCGTAACGTAACCCGATATCTTCCATTTCAGAGCCTTGGCCAGGCCACTGACCACAATTTTGTTATAGTTTTGCTGCCATCCAAAATTGATTTAGCCAGAAAGACCCTCTCCTCTCCTCCCCTTATTTGACCAGCATTCACTAATGATTTTTGCCAGCAACAGCTGTGGCAAACGACATTTAAATCTTGGTTTTTGGCCCTGATAACTGGATACAAAATTTAACTAGTAAGAGCAGGAAATAAAGCAATTAGATTTGTTAAAAATAATTGGTCAATCTAAAAGTCAGCTTTAAAATTTAACTAGTAAGAGCAAGAAATAAAACAATACGATTTATTAAAAAATAATTGGTAAATTTAAAAGCGAGAAAAAGAATTTTAATTATTTTCTTAAGAAGTTAATTTAGAATTTAAAATTTTAAATAAATCATGTTTATGTTTACATTTGCAAAAAGAAATATATCCTTTATAAGTAAAATAATCTATCTGGAATAATTTTCTAATAATTACCACTTTAAATATAAAATAAATACCATTTAAGCAAAAAGAAATATATCCTTTATAAGTAAAATAATCTATCTGGAATAATTTTCTAATAATTACCACTTTAAATATAAAATAAATACCTTTTAAGGACACTTTTCCCCACAAAATTACAGTGCAACTCAGACTTAAAATTGAGTAAAAATCTAAACCCCAAAGAAATGCATTCCCTTAACCACCGATCTAAACTCGATCCTGAAGTTTGTGTAGCTCGAGTTTCCGGTTAGAGGCCAACGTTGGTTAAAAGCTTTGCCACCAGGACCACCACTGGCAAGGACACAATGTCCTGCAAGCACGACCAATAAGTGCAACTCGAAGTGAAGCTGCAACCAAGCTGCTGACCAAGGATCCGGTCCGGTGCGGTCCTTTTCTTTTCCCTTCTCCTCCTTGGCTTGTGGGTAAAGAGAGTGGCCGTCATAAAATTACTTTTTATCATTGTAACATGGCCAACATGATGGCGCCTTGGGAAGGTCCTTTTTCTCCCCGCCGATACATGCGGAGCGTAGTTTTTATGACGTTTGCCACAAGGCATCAGTATCCGTCCACGTTCACGTCCACGTCGCCTCTTTATGTGGCAGCGGCTAAGAGGTTGCCACGCCACGTGCTCTCCACGGCTCCTCCCCGCACATTTCTCTCAGTGCAGCCCCGTATTAATGGCTCGCATGCACGCTAATAAGCATAAACGCAAAAGGAAGACGAGTCCTTCTTGGCTGTACGGAATATGTGCGTGTTAAGGACTCGTACGCCGTACGCCGTACGGCGTACACCGTACGCGGCATGCCGCAATCTGCACTCCTTTGACTTCATTGTGCACTTTATTAATGTTATTAAAAATCTAACAAATGCCCGGCAAGTGCGCAATGCACATTCGCTGCGGTTTATTAATGCCACAAAAAGGGGCAATTAATGACCGGCCCTTGACCGCACTATATATAGTACAATGTTGCTGCTAATAGAGAGAAAGCTGTTAGCCATTAGCTACAACGGAGCTGGTGGGGTGCTGCTGCAAAACTGGCCAAAATGAACTCACTCAATTGGCCGGCAAATTAAGCCAGCATTCTGTGCAGGTTTTCTCCCCTTGGCAAACTTTTACCTTTTCGCAATATTTCAAGAATTTTTTAACAATTTCCCGAAGTAAGTCTAGGAAAAAAATAGCAAGTGGCGAACAATTTAAGCTAGAACAAAAGGTAAGTGCGGAGAAGCGAGAGCAACAGGTGCGAAAGTCCTTTTATTGACACATTTCCTGGCTGGACAGCAATTGTTTGCCGATGCATTAAGCGGGAAATGGAAAATGTAATAGGAAAAAATAAGAAAAAAATAGAAAGAACCCTTTTTAGGAGTCACACAAAACTGCATTAATTAAGACAGATATAATTTGAAGGAAAAGTGACATCACAAAGGGGTTAAAACTAGGGAAACTTTGCTTGTAGCCAAGTAAATGCCACATTACGACTATTGCCATTGCCAAACAAAGATTTTCCCCCTCGGTTTCCTCAGCTGCACAACAATTGCCAATTTAGTTTAAAACAATTGCGCAAAGTGGAAGTTTTTGGTCACTTCCGCTGAAGCTGCTGCTGTCACTTGATTTTGCAGTCTACACGGAGAATTGTGGGGATTTTAGTTTGGGAATAAAAAAAGGGGAAAGTTGAGGATTTCTGGTTTAATCTATGGGAAATACGAGTCGGTGGAGTAGATTTTATCCTTATAAATAAAACTTCGCTAGGATATTGCTGAGCATTTTGTGGCGGAATCGAAATATTTATATTTAAAGGCTTTGCTGAACTTCTTTACTAATAAACCATAATGTTTAAGACCCGATTTAGATGGATTATATTAAGAAGTGGACAGTTTTCCGCTTGCTTTATTATGTCTGCTAAATTTTACATATTTTTTGAGGCTATTTCCGGTTATTATATAATTCATTCTCCAATAACATCCTCCCATTTCCATCTTTCTGTGTAACGAACAAGCAATTCCAACAGTTAATATCTCAAGGAATTTCTGCAATGGCGACAACTTTGTGGCAGGATGTTGTCATTGTGTGTTTCTCTCGTGAAAATGCGGTGAAAACAAAATGAGTACAAAACTGCTAAGAACGACTTCCGCCCCACGACTTACCATGCTGAGCGGAAATGGAAAAACACTTCCAAGCTTACACACACAGGGAGAGTGAGAGGACCATTTCCATCTCATCTCCGCGGAGCTTGCCTCATTTTGCCTTTGTGCTGCAATTAAGGCGAACACATGCAGCTAGGCCGAAAGCAGGTCAATATATATATTGATATCCCATCGGCCAGCACCCAAGTACATATATATACATATATATTTCATGTAAAGTCAATTTGAGGCAAACTGCTACCGCTGTGATCCGGCATCCTGGTTTCCTGGAGACTGGATCCTGCGTAATGCTTTAATTTAGTCGCAATATTGTCCTGCGTTCTCGCCCCCTTTTTGGTCGCCTGCCACTTAATGGCCAATTAAGGGTAGACGACACAAGAAATAATTAAATAGCTATCGCTGCATGAACCCCGATGAACCGAGTGGTGAGCTAAAAGCTGTCAGCTGGGAGCTGGTAGCTGCGTGCTGCGGGCTCTGAGCTCTGAGCTCAACTTTAAGTGCCACACGGCGTATGTGCAATGTGCCGGTGAAGCTTTGCACTTTCCCAGGGCCGCCCGAAAGTATGCAGCAGCAGTAGTTGCCTCGCTTGAAGCCATGCAAATTTAATTGCAAGATTCCATAATGAGATAGAGAGCTGCTTCTTAATCAGAGCCGGCGATGAGATGGAGAGTTCGCCAACTGCCCGTTTAATATTTCAAGCGCAATTATGCAGCTGCGCACATTAAAAATCAAATACAACACTAAAAGTGACAGCTGCAATCAGGGGCGGAAGAGAGCAGCGAGCAGCGGCAAGCGCCTTCGTTTCGGCTCATCATAAAATTCAATTTGGCGCAAAGTGTTTAATGAAAGCCACCACCAGGGCCACCACCAGAGCCACCTCCAGAGCCACCCCGTGCTTTAAGGAACAACTTTTTGCTGCCCAGGAGGTCAGCGCCCATTAACATCTTGGCCAACAACTGGGAGCCACAACAACAGGGAACTGGGTACTGGTAACCGGGAACTGGGTACTGGTAACTGGGTTCTGGTAACTGGTAACTTCAAACTGAGGCTCCCGGGAAAAAGCACTGAATTGTTTTACATAAAAACAAGCTCGGGCATCAAATTATGCAATCCCATTCTGGGGGCAAGTGCAATGGCCGTAATAAAAATTAACAAGCTACGCAACGTTTGAGTTTTGAATTAATTGACAGCGCGCGTATGCACAGGACACAGGAGGGATCGAAGGATCCTGACAAAAACAGGGGGAAGCCAGCAGATTGTCAGTGGCAGGAGCTTCTCCACCAACGCTCACTGCTTCTCGCCTTGTAAAATTATAAATTCGCATCTAAATGAACGCTGCAAAATTAATGAACTGCATGCAGTTTAATTGAAATGAACATCCACAAGGGGGGAAAAGAGAGAAATGCAAAGCGGCATGGGGTAAGGGTTCCGGTTCGAGTTCGAGTTCTCCAAGGGCGAAGGCCAAAAGGGAGCTGGGCCAGGATTGAAGCATCCGCGATTTAATTGGAAAAATTCGGAGGCATTACACTTTTGGTAAATGAAAAGGTTTAATATTAAATATGGAAGCATAGGTTGTATTAAAGTTTTTTACATATATTTCTTATTCATTGCAACATCTCCTGCAATCTCTAATTTGTTATGAGAAAGATCCTTAACCAGATCTGCTTTATATTTCTAAAATATAATATACACCTTTCTCAAACCATTTAAGATCTATTAGTACTCTTAGAATCCTAAAACTCACCTCCATGTTAGATCCGTTTTGTCCCACTTGGGTCCTTGGAGTACGTATCGCCTTACCCTGGTATAGACGACGTCATGATCTAGATTATCCGGTGAGAAATTATACGCGTACTTCTTGTCGCCCACGCCGCAGCGCGGTTGCTGTATTAGCCGGGCCGTTGCCGAGTCGATTTTGCCAGTAACTGGAATGTTGCCAAAAGACTGCAAATAGAGGGAGAGAAAGAGAGAGACCCCCCCGGTAATGTTAGTTGTGAAATTGTGCATAATAATGGCGCTAGCCAAGAATGGCTGCTGCTCTTACCTGGAGACTCCGGATTGCATCTATCAGCTGCTGCTCGGTGCGCAGGGCACCCGTTTCCAGGTCGGACTTGGGCAGATAATCAAACTGCATGAGGTAATTGAACTGCAAGGAGAGACGGGGATGGATGGATGCATTAGGGAAGTGTGCCAAAGGTACGAGTATCATAGCAGCAGCAGAAAAGGCAATAACAACGGCTCTTTGGCCACAATGGACCTGCCTGCCATATGGCCAGTTTGGTGAGCCAAACTATTTGTCGTTTGCAAATGATGCTGCCTCCCTCTGTCCGCCCGGCATTCTCAACAAAAAAAAAAAAAAAACAACAAAAAAACACTTCGTCGAAAAAAAATGAGCAAGACCAAAACTTTTTGCATAAAGTTAATGATAAAAGCAACGCCAGATAGGACGGCAAAAGCATAAACAGCAACAAAAACTTTAACATTAATAACCCAAAAAGTATGCCACCGAAAAAAGTGCAAGGAAACGGTTGATGGAGAAATGCTTGAAGGAAGGAAGAAGAAGCACAGGACGAGCGAAAGCTTGGCAGGACTGTAAGCCATTCCCCTTATCGTCTGGCCAAAATCATAGGGCCTGCTTTTAGGGCTACTTAGGATGCTTAAAGATGCCACTAGAGAACTGTGTAAATTTAAGAACATATATTTGTTGCATGTTTTTGGAATAAAAAAAAATTAAAATATTTATTTAGAACAAGAACTAAACGGTTTTTGAGATTTAAATAGCATTTTGTTAGCTTTCCCAACGTTCTATAAGTAAATAAGTTTTGATATGCAAGGGGAAGGCCTTAAAATTTTAATAAATATTTATTAACTATGATAGTATTGTGTTCTTTCAGAGAAACAGACATAACTGACTTTTCACCAATTCAAAAGCTGCCCAAAACTATGCTCTAAAATATTACTCCAACATATTACAACAATACATTTTATTGCATGTTTTAAAATGTATTTCAAAATACATTATTCTTAATATTTTGTTATTAAAAACATAATCTCTTGAGAAAGTTTTCATCATTACCCCCCTTTTACACACTTAATAGAACATCTCAGGCTTTGAAGTTCCTTCTCAGCTTTATGTAATTTCTTCTTCCCTGCTATTCCCTATTGATTGGCCCGATATTCCCCAGGGAATTACCTACAAGCATAACGTTATGTTTGTATATATATATATTTTTTGGGTCACAGCCGAAACAACAGCGGTCTCATAACGGTAAAGTGCGAAAACAGAAGGCAAATAGAGCCCGAAACTCGATTCTCGATTCGATTTACACTGGCCATATGTGTATGGTTTGGCTCTGGATTTACATATTTTTACATCGCGTGCGCGCATATTTATTAACTAACACAAACACACAGACACACTTGACAAACTTGACACACACACACCAGCACATTACGTGACCTGCAAATTAAATGTTCTCTTTCATTTTCCCCACACAAACACACATGTGAAAATTGTCACCAACAGTTTTCCTTGCTAAAAAAAAAACAAAATCGACAACTTTTCGATTTTTCGCCTTACTTGTTATAGCGACTCGCTTAAATGCGATAAAAAAAAAGTAGAAAAAAGAAAATACAACAAAAATACAAACTTTTGAATGGCCAAACGATTTGCAAATTTCATGAAAAGAATCGTTAGCCAAAAGTTACCATAGAGGCCATTGGCATTCTTATGGGGAACGTGATGTGTGGCGATTAGTTGGGATTTATTCCGAATGATGAATGGCCTATCTACTTGGCGTTTTAGGTGCTGAAAAGTCGCTGTGTGCGATGCATACAAATAATGCACACAATCCGGAATCTGATTTGGCTTCGGAACGTTACTTGAACTTATGGCCGAGGAAAGTTCTTCGTTTCTTTACGACTTCCAATTTTCTACATTTTGTTTTTATTTCACAATCAAAAACAACAGTCATTCACTCTCTTTTAATTATTTCTCTTTTGGAAGCCCAATAAAAACCTGAAGCGTACTGTAAAGCTTGATTGCCGGTATAAAAGTCAGGAGATTCCTTTCCATTTCCATGTGACATTCCATTCGGAATGCAGCAGCATTTAAACGGCCACAAAAGTAACACTAAAGTAACCACATGTCGTGGCTTAAACGGAAGCTTATCAAAGCGACCCGCTCCTGTTGTTCCTTGGACTTGGAATAACAACAGGAGAATGGCCGGCGGCAGCATTTTGTATGCTTCAACCATTTTATTTATTATTATTTTCTTTCTTTTTGTATTTATTTTTTTTTTGTACGTAACTCCCGCAGCGCAGCAAGTGCACCATAAAGGATGCAGCAGCACAGGATGCGGATCCGGTTGCGGATACGGGGCAGGTGCAGTGAAAACGACGACGACGACGACGTCCTTCTGACCCTCAGGACCCCATGGATTCCGCTTAAATGTGCGTCACAAAAAAAATAGAAAAAGTTCGCTTAGCCATTCCTTCTTTCATGCGTTGTCACGTTGCTGGGAACGCGTCAGCAGCAGCTACAACTACGTAACGCCAAGAGTAACGTAAGAAAGCCCACACCAGCAAATTGAAATTCACATAACGTTCCTCCGCAGCTATGTGGGGTCTCTGCCTGCCTGACTTGCCCTTGCCCCTCGAGCTACACGAAAACAATATCAATTAATATATGTATGTTGAAACGTATGGACAAAATCGAAGTACAGGGAAGCATCTATAATGTTAATTGAAATGCGGTTATATATTTTAGAAATATATTTCTAATTCCAATATATTTTAGTTGTGTTTTGAAAATAGCCTCCAATATTAATCTTTTGCTATATAATTCTTTCTAAGTTGTTGCAAAGAGTGCACTATAATTCTCAAGTCGAAATTCTGTGAACCTTTAGTAAGTAGAAACTTAGGAAAATGTTTCCTCCGAAATCAAATCGACAGTTCTTCATGTTTAAAAAATACTAATCCATATTTATTAGTTTGTATTTATATTTTAAAATATATTTATTTATTTTTCTAGTATTATTATAATAGTTTCTTATAGGCAATCCCCCCTGTTTAGTCCCGTGGGTGGGGTGAAGAATAATGTGGCAAACAGCGGAAACCGAACGTCTGGCCGGCGGAGACACGACAACAGACGCCTCAAGTTTCTTAATGAATGAAAGACTTATATCCATCGAAGAGCCATCCGAATGGCTGGATAATGACTGAGTTCCTTCTCGCTCGACGACGCAACTAGTCAATTTGGCTAATCGAAGGCTTTTGCGGACTCTAAATAAGTACGAGTTTAGTGCTCAGGCAAAAGGTGTGCCAAATGGCTTAACCCGATGATGACGACGACTGAGCGTTTTACGACGACAATAAACTATAATTCGTGGTTATGAATGGATGGATATGGTTGGGTATATATGTGAATGAATTGCGACGGAAGTGCTCACCTTTAACCCCTTCTCCACAACGATAGTAATATCAACTTGGTATCAATCATTTATGCATCGGCCTTTTGCGTTTTTAATGGGAAAATTTGTGGCCCCCTCCTACGTGTTTGAAAATCGGGGAAAAGTCAAGGTGGGGGTCTAAAGGGGGTCTACGTACGTGGCCAAGCCATGATTCTGACTAATAGAAAAGCGCCAGTCGAGTGGAAAACGGAAAGCAACGAAGGTGAGAGCTTCGTATCAGAAACAATAACAGTAAAACATTGCTACGTGAGTATTTGTCGTGTAAACAAAATCATGTTATCAAAATATAATAACGGAAAGCAATAACGAAAAACAATTGAGAAAAGTGCGAATGGTTGCAGTGGTGGTGGTGGGAGTGAGAAACGATCGAGTGTATATAGCTTTTCGTCCCCCTCCACAATGCTCGTTGTGGGGCTTAATTTAGTTAAGTTGGCGTGACACAAGGAAAACTTCTTGCCCCTGGTGAAAGCGTGAAAGTAAATTGAACGATGAACGAGACGATATGTTTATTATTTTATTGGATTATAATTATAGAAGAGAGAGTAGGGGTAAGGGGTCACACACAAATAAAGTACAACAAAAGGGCTTATCGGGGGGGCGCCTAATTCAATTAATTTCTAGTGAGCTTTAATCAAGGGAAAGAGATATCAATTAAGAGGGAATTGAAGCCAGAAAATAACACAAAAATAATATATAAATTCCCTAAGAACTCTCTGTTTTTTCTCTTCATAGTCCTTGATTTTTCTTATGCAGCATTGGAAACCGCAAAAACAAATCATAATGGCCAACATGCTGGCCATAACTCTACGCTCCACATGCGACACAGTGGCTAATAAAAGCACCTACAAATGTCGTCGGTTCGGCAGGCAAAACAAACCTATAAAAATGACAGGCGACTGCAACAAACGAGCGCATCCATCCTTCGAACATATGCACTCAGGGTCCTTACAGTGTGCCGCCTGCCAAGGAAGGACACCAGCCTCTCCACAAAATTCTGTGAACTGTGCACGAGTTACAAAAAAAAATAGATATATGTATATGTATAGGAGGAGTAGTAGAAGCCAGAGATGGAGCAACCACAAAGAGCATGAAATCGGGGCCAAATTGCCAGGATATGAAGTCAAATGTGTCCGTAGGACAACAGGTCCTTGCCACAAAACAAGTAGACTGCGAGTGAGTGTGTGAAATGGATTCGAAATCAATCATATTAATGGCTTTATTGGGTTTCTAATGGTTGGTAAGGTTGGGAAGCTAGTACTTTTCTTTAAACTATATTATTAGTATTCTAATTAAATATATAATCTAATTAATTCTTTTATAGCTCATCTCCTACATTTAATTTGTAGCATTTATAGTTGCAAAGACATATTAAAATATCTTTCTAAAATACCTTTGACATTCTTTACCTCCTGCTTTATATTCTTCATCATTTCCATTTCGGACTTGCACATTCTTCAGACGACCTGCTCCATTTAAAGAAACACACGTTTCCAGTTTTGGAAAGGGGGCCCAACCCAGACCATTTCCATGCATTTCCTGTTGCTGTCTCATAAAAGTCTTGGAATACACAAACACACACACATATATCTTTTGAAACATGTGCGCGAGTCATCACGACGACCCTTTCCACTTCCACATCCACGCCCACGTCCACGTCCAACTGCAGCTCCTTGGCAATTTATAGACTGCGAATTTTAATAAAAAGGATGTGGCAACTAACGGATCAGAGTGATGTGCCACGCCCACCATTGGAAACATTTAATAAAAAACACACGCACACCCACACAAACCCTCAGACACACACACACTCCTTCAAAGGGCCTGGACAAAGTGAAGAGATGGTTAAATTAATTGAAATCAACATTGATTAATGTGGGATAAGAAAGGCAACGGAGCCAAAGGAAAGAGCGGACAGAGAAAGATATCGCTGAGCATCAGTGCTGACAGTAAACTATTTCAAGAATGGGACAAAACGAGACTATATAAAGGTCTTAATTAAGCGGATTTTTATAATACAAATTACTATATTTTTAAGACATTCCTCTGAGTGATAACATGGGTTCATTTAATTAATTTAATTAATAATTCAAATGCAAAATATTTTTTTATCATTATCTTATTATTATCTCATTTGATTATTGTTTTTTAAGAATAGAGCCTTTGATTTCAATTAAAACTATTATTTTAGAATATCTTAAAAATAAAATTCTACATAGACCTCAATCTTCAAATTTTTATCTGAAAAAAAATATTATTAGGCAGCACTATTGGAAACTATACTATACAATACTATATTATTAAAACTTGCTTTGTTGGCTCCATCGTCACCAGTACACAGAAAGAAAACTCGAAGAGAAATGTCAGTTAAGAAAAAAATTTAATACAATTGATGCAATGTAATAAATAATAAATGGAAAATAAATAAATTAAAATGGTTTTAGATATTTAAGTTTTTTTGTAAAATGTTTAGCTAACAAAATTCACTTATTTTACTTAAGCAAAGTTTGAAAACTTGATTCTAAGAAAAATAAAAGAAACTGGTCACACCAAAGTTTTTTAGAGTATCTACAAGGCCTTGGTCACACTATAAATAACAAAATTCTTACAGTTTTAATAGTGTTGCTTTGCTGTGGAGCAAAACTATGAGTAAAATCTTATGTATTTTACTAAAAATTTTTTAAATCTTTTTCACATTATTATTTTTTTTAATTATATATTGCTCTAAATAATATGATATTTTTTCACCGTGTAGATAGACCATCAAATGAACCGACCACAAAGCTGCAAACACGCAACGTTCAATGCGCCTGGCGGCGAATGACTCGTGGTCGGTCGTCGGTACGTCTTTCAACCTGCCACAAGTTGAGTTGGCTCTCGTTGTGTTTGTGCTTGCACTTTAATTAGACCACAGGACGTAAATTGCTATATCCCCTGCCCACGGATCACCACGGCCCACGGCGCAAGGCTACAGGCTCCAGGCCCCTAGCTCCAAGCCCCGAGGTTCGCAGGTCCCTAGCCCACTTGTAGCCCCCATTTGGAGCTCTGTGTTTATGGGAAAGTGATGAGATACTCGGCACCTGCCAGCCGCCAGGTTCGAGCATTTACTTTGTCACAGCGTCACAAAGGAAACAGAGCAACAAGTCATCAGAGTAGTTTCCACCCCTTTTCCCGAAAGCCAAAACAAAGTCAATCAAAGCCAAAGCCTCAATCACCACGCGCAGCCTGTGCAAATAATAGCAAAATGGCAAAATGGAAATGGAAATGGAGGTGGAGATGGATGGTGGCAAAAGACTCTTTCTGGGATGCCAAGGCGAGCTGCACTGAACTGCACTCTTGATTAACTACGCATTGTGTGCCCGAGAGCAGCAATTTGCAATAAACAAATAAA
Organism: Drosophila punjabiensis; assembly: GCA_008042585.1. NCBI lineage: Eukaryota > Metazoa > Arthropoda > Insecta > Diptera > Drosophilidae > Drosophila > Drosophila punjabiensis. The sequence goes on along the minus strand of VNJR01004804.1, from coordinate 53,581 downwards.
TCATTATTATTTATATCAACAACGAGCTACGCTCTCTGTTCCGTTCACAAAACAAAGCACCAGCTTCCAAGTTTGCGTTCAATGACTTGCCACGACAGTTAAATAAACAGAAATCGATGTGTGGACAGACAGGCAGCGCCTTGAGATCAGGTCGAACATGGCTGCAACATATGGCCAGGAAGGCTCATTCTCTCTCTGGCCAATTATATGCAAATTCTACAGCGCACGAGGAGCCGAGTCTAAAAAGGTTTTAACTTCTGACATTAAGACCATTTGCAGACGGAACATTAAGGCGGCGGCAACTCGATATGGTCAGTGATATATCGTTGCCCCACCGCCACCCGCGGTTTGGCATCAGCTTACGGCTTTCTGCTTTCAGGGGAACATGCATAAATTCTCTTAATAATTCAATTGAGAATGCCGTATTTTCAACAATTTTATGCCCTTTGGTCAGTTGAAACAAGTGTTTAAAGTTGTGGAATTCTTGCCTAGGAGATGTAAGAAAAAGCGGAGGGTTTTGGGCTTAAAAAAGGGGGTAAAGATACTAGATAAATATATAAAGATACTAAGTAGATTTTATTATTAGTTACCAGATTTAATTAGAAGTATTCGTATGATTTTCTGGGACTGAAAATATTGGTTCTACTATATTTATAGAATATATCTTTCTCCTCAATTCATTCTCTTCAAGAAAACCCTTGCTTAAACCAGTTATAGTTTATCTATTTCTCTTTACTTCTTTGTGGTTATTATAACTCCCAAAAAAACAACAATCTGTATTGATTAACTGAATTTTTAAATTATATATCAAATCACTTTAATTAATTATATATACCATTTATTTACGACACCTTCCTTGATCCCCTTTGCTTGATATTTTCTAGCCTGCCTCTGCAATCCAACACTTCTTTGCAATTATCTTAAGCGGACTTGGACCAGATACTATCTTTTACAACGGCTACTGGTTGCTTGGCGCCAGTTATGTTATGTAAATAAAAGCCAGAAAGAAACCTGCTGCAACAGCTATTATTTTGACCAGATCAGAGCTGCGATAACCAGGTAAAGTTTTTAGGCACAAGCCTAGGCATAAATTGTACACAAAACCCGTTTGAGCCAATAATGTATGACCAATGTTTGATGAAATTAGCAGAAGCAGCGGAGATTCGCCGCTGATGATGAGTGTGGCTAAATTAGGTGGCCAAGCGGAAAAATAAAATCCCCGAACGCCCAAATGACTTGATCAATATTTGTGCACTCTGAACCGCAGATGAGACACGGAATGAGAAAGAAAGATACGAGGGAATGTCGCTGACTCAGAGAGCTTTGGCAAACAGGTAATACCTTTAGGCACACTGCCGAAAAAAAACAAGTTTTATTTATAATAATTTTTATAATTTATGCATTAATAATAAAGGATTTGAAATAACAATTTAAAATGTTATTAGGAAGCTTCGAGATTGAGATTGAGTCAAAACTGGTAGCAAGGTGACTATTTTGTAAATAAAGATGTATTTCTTCTAGAAGTTTGTTAAGTAAACCAGTAACTATATGATTCTTCTACACCCTTTCTTTCCTGACTCATTAACATTTATTTTCTTTATGTAAAATATAAAATATATTTCCATATTCAACATTATTTTCCTGCTGTGCACAAGTGACTGACACCTACGTGGTTTGTTGCTGTTGCTGTTGCTTTCGTACCTTCTTGGGACTTTGGAGTTGAAGCTGGAAGCTTGAAGCTTCAAGCTTGAAGCCATTTTTCGTGAAGCCGTAACTGCAGCTTCGCGAGCTATAGCTTCGCTCACTATAGCCTCAGATCGGGGCAGCAACATGCCGCATAATTGATGGCACATTCAGCGCTTAAAAGGAAACCTGCTTGCTGCACAAATGTCGCCCCAAAAAAGGCGTTGTCATTGCCATTGTTGCTTGCTTGTTGGATGTCAGTCGACGACTCAGCTTGGTTCTGAGTTCTGCGGAAAAGGCCAATATATATATCCAAGCAGCTGCAGCAGCAGCACCAGCAGCATCATGTGGCATCATTAAAATCAAGTCAAGGAATCAAGACTCTGCCCGTCCCTGCTGCCGCCTGCCAAAATGTCAAAGATTTTTCATTCGGTTCCTGGACCAACCAAGAGTAATGCCCCTCGCTGGGAGTTAACAGCAGAATATTGCCGTTAGCTCGCGTGCTTGCCGGCATTTGGGACGGATCCTCCCTGCTCCCTGCTCTGTGCTCCCTGCTCCGTCAAGCCAAAATAAATAAATCGAACATAAATTGTATTTATATGCTCTCGATTGTTGCCGCTGCTGCTGCTGCCCTGCAATCACAAGCGCGCGTCGAGGCACAAAAATGTGATAATTAATACGAGCAGAAAAAACACAACCGAAAAAAATCCGGAGGGAACTCAGAGGGAGGAACACAAAAAACACAACAAAAAAAATCAACGAAAACAGACGGCAGGCAATGAATCTGGGTCAAATCCAATTGCTTTATATTTTGTTTATATTTCTCTGTGGCGCTCTTAGAACTCCGCCAGCGGTTTGTTTCGTTTCGGTTTCGATTCGGGAAATATATATTTATTTATGCACTTCCACCTTTCGCCTTTGCCAGCAAAAAACCTCTTGGATTTATTGCGCTTTTATTCTTCCTGCCATTAGGCGAGGAGCGAATCTGCATGCCAGTCTTCAAGTGTGAATGCATGTGTTCCTGCTAATGGCTGGACTCTGTACATTTTCCCCTTTCTCCACGCATAAATATATATATATATATGAACATGTAGAAGAATATATATCTTTCAATCCTTCTTGGGCTCTGGCTGAGTGAAATGCATAGCAGATAAAGCCGAAACTTTCCACACACCATAACAATAACGATTGTGCAATTCCGATAATGCATTATTCCTTTTTTCAACCAGCAGCCAGCACTCACTTCAATGATATGCACGAATGGCAAAAACATAAATATATATATCGTGAGCTAGCTGGGTTATTTATCTGTACAAATGTCGGTTGGACTTAAAAGTCGGTGAGGTATTATTATTTGCCCTACTTTTAACTCTGAATAGAGGGAAAGAAATGAAAATGTTTTAAAGTTTAAGTGGGAATTTTAACAATTTCAAGCCAAGGAAATATATTTAAGCTTTTATTTTGTTAAATATAAGGTTCAAAATAGAGTGTTCATATAAATTCAGTGACTCAAATATATAAGACATATAAGAAAGTATTTATATTAATCTCAGTTTCCCTAAAATTTATACTTTTCTTGCAACAACCTAAGGCAATTCTTTATTTAAAACTGCTTTTGTTTTAAATTTTAAAAGTATCTTTGTACCTTTATTAAACTTTTGCTTTTTAAATCCTCAGCTTTTTTTAATTAAATCTTAAAAAATATACACCTTTCATGTCCTAAACTGATGTCATTCCCCGTTTTTCTTCTTCAGCTTCCTCCTGTCTGATATATCTAAAAATTCCACCTAGCCACCTAGCTCCTCTGTGCGTTGCCTTAATCATAGAATTTGCTAACCCAAAATTGAGGACATATTTCTCAAAAAGTTTGCGCGGAACAGATTGGAGTGTCTGTCCTCAAGGATGTCCGCCATGGTGTCTCTGTATCCGCATCCGCGTTGGCGTTCCATTGGGCTAATGTGCATGCAGATTGAGTTTTAGAGAGAGAGCTAGCTGTCGTCCAAAAATTGTGTATGCACAGCAAATGTCTCATATTTGTGGGTACGCAGCCATAATGATGCAGCGGATATACGCAAAATGCATAAAATGCATAAACGAGACAACGAAAAAAAAAATGAGCGGAAAGCGAAGGAAAATCAACATAAATGCATCAATCATACACTGCGTGGGTCGTCCAGACGATAACACTTCAATCCTCTCTCTCTCGGGTGCTGCTCTGTCTGCCGTTTCCCCTTCCCCAAATGACATTAAAAATCAATCAATGGCACATAAAATTAATGAATAAGACAACAAACAACAATGGAAATCGGGGCGGCTTCTGTCTGTCTGTAGAAGCTTTTACTTTGCAGGCTTATCGCCCAGCTGAGTGTTTCCTTTTTGATGAAACGCTCATTTTTTTTTTTTGTGTGTGTGTTATCAGCCTTTAATTAAGTATATAATTCGAACGTATAAATAAATGAAAAACGCTTCCTATTTACAGTGTTTTGTTGAACGTTACATTAGCTGAATCGAGCACGTTTTTATTTCGATAACGTTTCATTGTAAATTGGCAATATTGAAAAAGAAAACTGCGGAATCGGGTCTACGATTTTTGATTCATTTTAAAAGGGTTTTATAATACGTTTTCAAGAGGTTTTATAAAAAAATATTACTAATTAAAGTATAAACTCCTTTTCCTTAAATAAGAACATTTTAAAAATATTTTAAGCAATATCTGAGCAATAAAATTTAAGAAAAATTTGAAATAATTATAGCTTAAAAAAGTATTATAAGTTTTACAAGAAGATATATATTTTTAATTAAAGATCAAAACAAGAAACAATCGAAATATACGAATTATTTAAGAATAAGAAGATTTTAAAAGATACTTTAAGCAGGACAAAAACAAGAAACATTTGAATTATAAGTATTAAAAGTTTTAGAAGAATATATATATTAAAAATTAAAGTATAAAATCCTTTTCCTTATCCAAGAAGATTTTAAAAATATTTTAAGCAAGATCTAAGCAAGATCTAAGCACTAAAAAATTAAATTATAAAAAAATTTTTAAATAATAATAGTTTTATAAAGTATTAAAAGTTTTACAAGAAGATATGTATTTCTAATTAAAGATCAAAACAAGAAACGATCGAATTATAAGAAAAAAACGGAATAAACATAGCTTTATAAAGACTTAAAATTATACATTTTTATTCCCACAATAAACCCCGATAACAGGTTATTATAGTTCAAATATAATCCCTTAAAAAACCCTTTTTTTCCCCCCATTTCGTTGTAGTTTTAACTACCACAGAAGCTGATATTAGCGATGCTTTTGTATTCCACTCTTTTGCCAATGCAAATTGGGCATTATTTGTTCTTGTGCTCGGCTCGAAAATTTTTCCGCTCTTTGCATTTCAATGCGTGCAGAGGCAGAGGCATTGCACAAATATATGTAGTATGAAATCCGTGCACACACAAACACGTATCAGAGATGTAGTTTATTTTTTACGTATTTTATGCAGGCAGCAGAAGCAAAGCTAAAAAGGCAGCTGCCGTTTTTTTCTATATCCGAATGCAGTTCCCTACGTGACACAATTAAAAAAATAAATAGAAAACAAACCAGCGGCGACTCCACATCCACCTGCAGCAGCACTCTGTATTGAAAGCGAAATTTAATAAAAAGCTTTTTTAGCCAGGTAAATGCATGTGCATGTTGCATGACTGCCCGGCAGGGGGCGCCACTGAACGGAGTCCTTTTGGCTTTGCACAGGATATTTTTTCCTCTTTTTTTGTCGGTACAAAGTCTGGGAAAAAAAACGTTGGCAAATTGTGATTGCCATTGGGAAAAATATTCTAATTAAAAACTAGGGAGTAGCAAATAACATATTTGGCCAAACAGCATTAAGCACATTTTAAATTAAAAAGGATAATGAATCGATTTGTATGCTAGAGAAGCTAAAGATTTAAATAAATAGAATATAAAAAATGTCGTAAGTAACAAATGATTAAATCAAAGTAAAATGTATTATTCAATAATATTTGAATTCTAATAAAAGTTAAACTAGAGAGTAGAAAATAAGATATTAAAAAAAGAACTAAGCACATTTTTAATTAAGAAGGATAATGACTCGATTTGTATTCTAGAGAAGGTGAGCAATAAAGACCATTTTAAAGATTTAAATAAATAAATAGAAAGCAAAATTTCATAAGTAACAAAAATAAAAGTAAATAAAAGTAAAGTAAATAAAAGTAAAATATATACTTTAAAAATATTCCAATTATAATTAAAATAAAACTGGGAAGTAGCAAATAAAATATGTTAATTAAAATAAAACCGGGAAGTAACGAATAAAATATTTTATCAAAAAGAACTAAGTACGTTTAATGCTGAAAAGTATTATGGATCGATTTGTATTCAAAAAAAGTTGGGTTATTAAGGCTATTTGGAAAATTCCAATATAAAAAATTAGGCACTGGTAGGCAGTAAACACCAAATAACAAATAATAAAATCAAACTAAAATCTTTAATTCATCGTCAAATTAAAAAAAAATCTCTAATTTTCTGCCTACATAACAGTCATTAGTCACTGATTTAATGTGTACTCAGGGATTTCCTACTCTCGAATCATTTCAGTTAGCTGTCGTAAGTAGCTGGGGCGTCTCATTAACGCCTATAAAACAGGTGTCAAGCGGCCTTTTTGTGAGTGGATTGACCCACACACACTGAGTCGCATTCATTCACTGGACAAATTGCCTTTAAAAAAAATGTAAATTTATTCGAAGCAAACGGGCAGGGCATCGGTGTCGTGTCAACGATTCAAGCGGAAATATCTGTTATTATAATTGATAATAAAGTTAATGTGCTACTCGATTTATTAAAATTCTCCCCAGCCGTGAATCAGCAGCTTTGACTTAATAATGCGCCTGTAAATCGTCGCCAGATAATTAATAGCGGCAAATTTAATCTGCTTCAAGTCCGATCCGATCCGACTCGATTCACTCCCTCTTATGTCAGTGTCACTCTGTTCCTGTTTTTCAGATGTCTCTGATTATCGTATATGGAGTTGGCATTTAATAATTATACGATCAGATCTGACTCCTACTTTATGACTGTACCGCTTAGTGCATTCAACTGCAGCTCCAAGAATTGTCATAAGCCTATTAAAAGGCCGATTTTGTTTTGTTTTTTTGAGAAAGTTGGGGCTGCCTGGCCCTGCCCTGCCTTGAGTGTGCCATAAAAGCGATCTCGGGTAGGGTTGGATTTTGTGAGACCCACTCTACCAGGAAGCCATAAAACAATCAACAAAAATGTCCACAATGACTTCCATCAGCTGCAACTGCGTTAATTGCATTCCGAAAAAGGCGGAGGAATGTGATGAATATTGAGGAATTCTTTGCTGCTCCCGGTCTGAGGGGGGGCTCGGCGAATGGATCAATTAAAAATGAGTAAGAGGTAATATATATTAAGTGTAATGTCTTTGTAAATATTCCTTAAAATCCAAGCATCAATTTTTTAGTAGGGGTCATATTTTATTTTGTGTTGCAGTGATTCATGTCATTCAATTTAAAACGAAAAGAAATTATCATTCTTTGTTATTGAAAAGATTAATATTTAATAAGAAGTATATTTCTTTGAAATTATGTAAATTTACAAAATTTTTAGCACTTAAATTACTGATAGCTTTGATTTAAGAAGAAAGAAAATGATCATTCTTTGTTTTTAAAGAGATTAACATTTAATAAGAATTACAATTCTTTGAATTTATGAAAATATCAAATATTTTCAGCACTTAAATTACTGATAGATGCGAAAATATTGCGAATTTATGTGGAAATTCCTTTAATTTCAGACTAAAAGAAATTATCATTCTTTGTTGTTAAAAAGATAAACATTTAATAAGAATTACAATTCTTTGAATTTATGAAAATATCCAAAATTTTCAGCACTTAAATTACTGATAGCTGCGAAAATATTGCAAAATTACGTTTAAAAATTAAATATACAAATTTGCATTTTAATCACAGCTGTTGGTATTAATGCTGCGATTTTTCTTTTAATATTTGTTTAAAAAAAAAGTAACATGAACCATGCTTTGATCACTTTCATAAGACAGACAGGAAACACCTGTTTTGGTTCTTTCTTTCTTTTTTTGTTCTGTATTTTTCAGCCAAATTCATTAGAAAACTACCCCGAGTGAAATGTGGTGTGTAGAAAGGAAGAAAGACTTTTGGCCGCAAATAGCAATTACAAATACAAACACAACAGTTGAAAGTCCCCAAAGTCTGCGGATGACAACACTTCCTTCTGCCGTTTCCTATAGTTGTGCCAATTAGAATTTTGCGAAAACTTGAAAGCAAATTGCAACAGTTTGTTAGGTCGCTCACTTAGTCTTCTGTCTTCAGTGTCAGTGGCAAACGGGACTTTATTCAACTCTACATATATAATATATATATATATATGGGCAGGCCCTTCTGCAGACAGATATATCCGAGTGTATATATATATAGAAGAGTTGCGCGTGGCGATATGGAAATGCATGTGTGTCGCTGCTCGTGGAGATAAGTTAACTTCACTTCACTTTCTATGTGTGTATGTACACTTTCCGGACTACTTCCGCTGGGGCATGCCACCGCAGTGCAGTGCTGTGCAGTGCAGTGCCTTGCCTTGCCGTGACCCTGCCAGCCACCCGCCTTCTCAACACCCTCCCACCCCCTGTACCTTCTTTCCTCATATCGAGAACCCTGCCGCCAAGAACAACAGCTACACAATGAACAAAAGTCGAGGGAATTTGTTATAAACTAAAAGTAATTACTTCTTAACTATGGTATTAATTTAGCTTATGTCTTGGATAATAAAATTATATTTCATGTTAATGTTTTCTTAATTTACTTTATATTACATTTATTTATTTTTATAATTTAGCTTCAGTTTTGGGTAATACTTCAGAACATTTACATGATATTAATAGATTTTGTTTTAATTTGTAAAAGTTTTTGCTATTTCAAAATTTTTATTGTATAACTTACATCAATATCTTAGGTCCTATTGCTAGTATATGTTTATTTTTCACGATTCTTTATTATATTTTAGTGATGATATATTCACTTATAAATACGGTTTCCTAATATTATGCTGGAAATTATATAAAACAAGAAAAAAAGCTAACTTCAGAAAACCGAAGCTGATATTCCCTTGAGGCGTAACTTGGAATCATGAAAATCGATCATAGCTCAACCAAAAATGCATTAATTTCAAATCGGAAGGCAGTTCTATGCTAGTTTTTTATAACGTTAAGAAATAAGCATTGTAAATTTTAAATTTAAAAAATTAAAATTTTTTTTTAATATTTTGATAATTTTTGACGATGTACAAACTCCTTAAAAAATTTCGAAAAAAATTGAGTAATTTTTTTTTGTCCAAACATGACTAGATCGACTCGGCTGTAAATGCTGATCAAGAATAAATATGGTTTAAAGGGTCGGAAACGATTCCTTCACTTCGTTGCCTATACCCTGCAAGGGTATAAAAAGCACTATATTTTATAGTAATCTAGTTCCATGCTTGCTGAATATTATAACCAATTTCTTGAGTATTTATAAAAACTAAAAATCAGCTCTATATATATGTATACATTTCTACATAAATATTTCGAAAAACTATAACTACCTCCCACATTTCTCTATGTGCACTCGCATCTTACTGGTGCGTCTTGGCTCCGTTTTCATCATTTATTTGATTACACGCCACTCATAAGCGCGAGTGCGTGAGTGTATGCCAACAATTCCGTAGAGTGTGTGGGGTGTGCGAGTGTGCCACAACAGGGTGTGTGTGTGAGTGCGTTTATTGAACCGGGAGAGCTCCATGGCAGCAGCGCCTAGCTGGCGACACTGAACACAACTCAACCCAGCCGGAGAAAGAACTCAACTCGACTCGATGTCGCGATGTTCCAACTCGGTTTGCCTCGGAACTCAGTTCTTTTCTTTTCGGTTCCGCTCATATCGCCACTATGTATAGTGCTCTATATATGCAGATATATATATATATTTATGTATATATACCTATCTATATATGGCATATGTTGGCCCAGCTCATCCAGCGGGCAGCTGTAAAGCGGGGACATCCATCGTTTCCGATATCCTTACTAAATAAACAATATGCGGGCTCGGCGACGACCTCGACTCCTCTCTTTCACTAAAACAACGTTTCATAAATATAAGGCACTTTCTCTGCTTTGAATACTTTTGGATACTTGTAACCCTTTAATAAGTCTATGTAAAAGTATTACATTTTTGATTAAAAAGTAACATTTAAAGGAATTTTAAACAGCTTAAAAATATTTTAAAAAATACCCTTCACCCTTTAATAAGTGTATTTAAAACTATTACATTTCTTGACTAAAAAATAACATTTAAAGGAATTTTTAACAGTTTAAAAAATATTAAAAAAATTAATTGCCTTGTACTTATGAAACTCAGCTTATTTGCTTTCTCCTTCGCTCAATATTTTATATTGTTCCCCTTACCCTTCCTGCAGACCCTTCAATTACAATTTTCGCACTTTAATAAATGCCAAGATTCGGTTCAAGCCGCATGAGCAGTAACCTCCGGAGTCCAGAGTCCGGAGTCCGGAGTAGCCTGAATGGCTGAATGGCCGACTGGCGGAGTACATAAATAGTTCATCCTGGCTGCCTCGCATGTCTGGCGGTGCTGAGTCAGCAGCGGCGCGGCGCGGGTTCAATGTCCTGGCGCGCCTTCAAGAATGCCACCGCGACTCCTTGGCACACACACACACAAGGAAAACAAAAGGGAACAATAATAAGTAAATTGCTCATATTTTGTTATTCTGATTAAAAAAAGGCGCCCGCGCTCATTAACTCCAGCCACTCCACAGGCAAATGTCCTAGTCGCGACTCGCGAGGGCTTTTCCGGCTGGGAACTCCGAACTCCGGACTCCGGACTCGGTTTCAGTTGCAACCGCAGACCCACAAATGCATTAAGAGCCATGGGACGCAGTGGATGGCCCCAAACAATAAGCGTGCATTGTGCACTCCGAACTGCAGTGGCCAAACCCGAGACTGGTGGCCCCCATCTCGGGGCATCTCAATGAGCACACATATACAGTGCGTTTCAAGAACTTAAGACTGTATTTTACTCTAAAAAATATTAAAAAAATATATTTCAAATGAAGTTAATGAAAACCTGGTGACTGGTAATATTATTGTGATATATAAAGTGAAAGTTAGATGGGCTTTTTCATGACTCATGGGAATTATTTAATTACTCTTTAAACGGTGGTTAAGTTTCTAGGTAAGTTTAACAGTCACCTTACTGGCGGGAATTCATGAATTTCCAATTTGCGTATTTCCAATTCACTCATTTCTAATTCACGTATTTTTAATTCATGAATTTCTTGGCTAATCTCAATTGTAATTTGAAATACACTCTTGGTTCAACATTGTAATTGATCATTATTTACCTTTTAAGTTGCTCTTATAACCCAAAACCTTAAAAACTTGTATTTAAAAATATTGAACTAATAATTTTATTCATAGACAAAGTCAAGCTTGAAAAGATGATATTTAAGACCTACAAAAATTAGAAAAAACTCTGAATCGTAAAGGTTCAGGTAAGACAGTTTTAATTGTTCTTTAAGTCTTCATAAATTTTGACCTAAAAATATCATTAAATTAAGAACCCGTTTGCCCATCAAGGTTGCTATCTATGACGCACACTGTGCCTGTATATGTAGACCATTTTGGGATTTTGGGGTCATAGGCATGAGCAGCCGCAGCATAAGCAGGCAGCAGCATCTGTACACTGGACAGAACGGGGGTGACTGGGGGGCCTTTGGAGCCGCCTTATCTCGATGGTGCAGCCCCGACCCGACCCCCTTGTCGCTGCTGCTGGCTGCTCCCGTATATGCAGATACGGATTGAGTATCTGAAGCTGCACACTGCCACTGCAACTGCAACTGCAACTGCAACTGCAATGGAAATTCTCCTTCTTTATGCTGATTTCATTTTCAGCTGCTTGGCTGTCTTTTTCTTTCGTCTGCGGATGCATATGGAACGTTTGGGGATTTCTTTTGGTTTTTCTTTTGCTTTATTCATATTTGTATATTATGTATGTATGTAAGTTACAGCCATGGTAATTAATGCTGCTATTTTTGTTGCCAATTCAGGTCTTTATGCAAACATATGTTGCACTCAAAGGGGCTCTGGGAGTACAAAAGTGAATAATTGATGACTTTTTATTGGCTTTGGGCCATTGTGTCAAACAATGTTTAAGCGAATATCATCAATGATGCATGGATTCAGTTTATTTGAGCATTTATTATGAGAATAAATGTGTCTCGAAATTGATTAAATGGTTTTTTCAAACATAAATAATAGCACTTTTTCATACGTTATGCAGTGAATTTTGTAAGCTATGATATTTAGTTATAACAACATTTAAATCAAATATGATAGTCCGGATTGATATATAGGAATTTCTCTGAATTAATGAATGAAGTGAGACTTTTATGGAGAATGTATGATTAACATTTAAAAAACTCGAATCTTAAGTTGAAGATACTTAAGGATCCGTTAACACAAATTTTAGTAAAATTTTACATATTAAAAAAAACATTTCCAATTATCCATTGATCGCTTGTTCTTAAATTTTTGTTTTTTTTTTTTTTTTGTAGGTCAAAATTATTGAAAAATTTTTAGGTTTAAGAATTATCTGGTTATAGAACCGGTTTCCCAATATAGAGTTAAAATACCTAATGCAAGCAATAACAATAGATATTATCTTACAGATTCCTCTTTGGAGTTAAAGTTTATCCAACCCTTTTGGAACTCACCATTGTATCCTCAGAGACGGCACTCTTGACTTTGCCAAAGGACTTGTGCTTCCGCATATCCAGCTGCTCGACAGTGCGCGGCAGATCTACGGTTTTCTGCTGGTGGTAGTGGTGATGCTCCTCGGGAAGGGGCGGCAGATCCTGGATGCAGGTGACCAGCGACACGAGTGCGAGCAGGACGCCTAGCCGACACAGGCCGGCGACACATGTGGAGCACATTTTCTTTCTTTTTTTTCTTTGCTTTTCTTCTTCTCTTGTTTTGCTTTGGGTTGAGAAGAGAACGAGAAAAGACACGAGAACTTTGCACTTTTTCTTCACTCGACGATCATTTGGGATCCGTGGATAACTATTTCGTTTTTTTCTTATTCGCGACTTAATTAATTCGTTGTCGTACAGTGGCAGGGGGGAAATTGAACTTTTCACGCGGGGGTTGACACACACACACACATGCGCAGTGGCGGACACACAAATAGCCGGCAGCATAAACAGCTGCAGAGGAAGCAACAAAAGAATGAAAATTTGAACCGTTGCTCTGTTTTGTGCTGCTAATTCTTGTGCTTGTTTCTGTTTTTGTTGTGGCCACTACTTCTTTTGGTAGCACTGCTCTCTTCACTCTCACTCGCTTTCTCTCTCTCTCTCTCCGTTTTGGCCCTTTTTTCCCTCTTTTACATATGACGCATACGTAATGGGGGAGGGGGAAAAACAGGAGCACGGGAGCGGGTGCGTTAAAATTTCCCAAGACAGCGGTGGCACTATCAAAGACACATTAGCTTTGTGTGCAAAAAAACACAATTAATTAGCACGCAATGCATTTACAAAGGAGAGCACTGGCTTTTGTTGTTCGTTAGCGTTTTTTAATACAATCCCGATATCGAATCCCGCGGTTCCCGAGTCCCGTTACTCGCCGCGCTTTGTTCGCCTTACAAAAGAAGTGGGCGGTGCAGCAACAACAACAAGAACAACAATGACACCAGCTAACGCCTCTCTTTATCCGTGTTTCGTGTAAGCATAAATCTCGCTGTATATTTTTTGTTAATTTATTTCCGCTTGATATTTTATTTTCCGTTTTCGAATTGAGTAAAAAATCGCGCCGAGTAGCCGCCTCGCGCGACCAAAAGTGACTGTTGACTTGCTGCGACTTGAAGCGACATGCCATGCCAGTTCCCGCACAAAGAGCAGCGCCTCTCTTCATTCGCGCTCTCCGCGGGGACGGGGCGTGAGCGCGAGAGCGCCACTGATCGTTGCTGGGGAGCTGCAATGGCGAGATCAGCGAAGGATAAAGACCCCCAGCTCCTTACACTGCACTATGGGGCAAACGGCCATTTTTTTTTTTTGATAATTAATAACTTTAAAATAAAGTAAAATATTTAAGTTTTTTATTTATATTTATATTTACATTCATACTTACATATGTACATTTTTAAGAAAATGGGCGTGGTGCAGACATCGTAAAGGATTTAATTATACATTTTGAAGGTTTTATCGTAAATATTAAGTTTGTTTTTAATTTGAAAAGCTTTAATTATTTATTAATTTATTTTTTATTTATTAATTTGACAAAAAAAAATGGATGTCATTTAATATATTCCGTTTAAATAAAATAAAAAAATAAATAATAAAATATTTCTTAAAAATAGTTTTTTACCAGAAAGTAAACTAGAATTTGCTCCATTGTACACTGCTTGTAACTCGCGCTCTTTCAATCGTCTTTTCTTTCTCTTCCTTGCTCTTTTGAAAATAAAAGAGCGGAGATGATCGTTGTGGGTGTCTGTTTTCTTTTTTTTTTAGCGATTATGCTTTTTATGCTACCTAAAAAGTGTCGGTCTTAACACGTTTGTGCCAAGATTGGCGCCACTCCAGCGATTGCACAATAGATACAAAGCAGATGGTTAATAATACTGATTGATGAACCAGTTTCATATGAAAAATACTGAAAAAGATTACACAGAGCGAAAAATCTAGTGCTTAAATCGGGAGTCTTTGGAGTATATAATATTATTTTTGTAGTCTTTCAGTGCCTCATTAAGCCAGAAAATTTTATTTTTGAATGAACGTCTCAATCAATTTACGCACGAACGAATAGTGGCCGTTGACCGATTACTCACCAAAAACTGGATACTCGATTTATCAACGAAATAATCTTTTGGAAAAACCAAAAAACCCATTGATAAAATTTTTAAAACAACCAAGCTGGAAATAAACTTGTTGCGTTACTTTGATGTGTCGCTTGTTTTGGATGATCATCGTGCTCAATGCCCATTTCAAATTCAATTTATTGTCACTTAATCATAACCAATCTACAATAGATACAAGTTTATCTTGTAGTATATTGATGACTATTTCAAGAAGCGTGCGTGTGATAGCCAATAACTTGAGATAAGTTCCCGTTCGGTACATTGCGTTTAAAAAAAAAAAGACTTTTTACAAAATAATAATATATTATTTTAAAATTATTCAAAGCCTGTTTCCTATATTAAGAACAATAAGCAAAACTATGTGAAAGATATTTTTAAATTATTAATTTTTGTAATCCCGTTTTAATGTGTAATTTTATTTTCAAGTCAAACTGGCTATAAACTTTTATATAACTGCCTTTGTTTTTCAGATTATGAAATCGTTTATTATAATAGCGATAAGCACTGTACCCCACTTATATATCCAAAACTGCTTGCTGGCAATTTCTGAACTCAGACCGAGAGAGGTCTTTTGGGTTCAAGTGCTAATTGAACACGAAATTGAATGCAAAACCGATTTCTGCTTAGCAGTTGACCTACAAAAAAAGTAGAAATAGAATTAGTAAGAAGCCCACAAAAGGTGCGTATCGGAAGTATTGTGTCATAAAAAAAAGTAAAGAAGAACTTAAGAACTTGTCATATATATTTATTATATAATATCTGTCTCTAAAGTTGACCCAATAAAAAAGCAATGACACATGGTCCAAGCTTAAGAAAGGTGCGTAAGAACACGAAAATATTACGACGGTAAGAAAATCATACCTTATCAAATCGAAGGGTCTATATATTACTCAATGCTTACGCAACTTTAAGGTGAAAATGTCCATGTTTCATTCTGAAATATAGTAAAATTCCCCGCTTGCCATGGTCAGGATCATCCATTGAAAGGCGTTATCGTGTCGTCCATTTCCTGCGAATGGAAAAACATGCTGATAATGAACGGATGGATCGGCGACAGCATAACATAAGTAAGGAAGGTTAGTAACTTTTAATGTCAGTGACTCAGTGGGGCACTATCTTGTTTATTGCATTTCTCCGCGAATGCATACATTCTTATTGCTTGATAACCACCATATCAGTGCCAGTTTTCCCCAGCCAACTGAGCCTGTCCAGTAGTATCTGTATCTGTATCTTTATCTCTATCTGTTTCTGTTTGCGAAGAGGCCTCGATTTCGAATTGCCGGGTGCAAGTTCGTGAGAAATCAATTATGGAGAACGACAAGTGTCGTCTGGCGATGGCCGAAAGCATTATGTACGAGTACGTACATATAATGTTGTATTAAATGTGTGGGCGGTAGAGCACGGACGTCTGGCCGATATGGCGAAAGTTATTTATTTATATGCGTGCGTTCCAAACAGTTGGTTCCTGTGACTTGCACTTGGAGAATTCATCAGTTGCATATTGAGTGTAAGGAAAAACGACAGTTTTAAAAAACAATATGTGTCATTTCTCCTACATTTTAGTTATCAATTTCAAACTACTCAATTTAACGTCATAGGAAACGGATATGTTTCATTTTGTGTGCTCAAAAATCTAAACCTTTTTTCGCAGAAATAAAATTGTTCTTATAAATGTAAAATTAAAATTAAAAAAGTTTTGTTTTCTTTTTTTTTTATTTTTATCTTAAACGTTTTAAATGCTTCATCAGTCATTAGTCAGTCACCTGTCACTCATGTAGCGAAAGAGAATGTCCTGAAATAGAAAAAACGCGGAAATTAAAAGCTGAACCATTTTATAGCATACTTTCAGAAGCCTTTTTAAAGGATTTCAAACCCCATATGATTTCTATACAACTTCCTTTTTATATATCAAAAAAATATCATCCCTAACCCAATATTATAATGCTAAAATTTGTTACTATCATTAAATAGTCATTACAAATAAAATGTAAATAAATTATATAACATTATTAATTAAAATGAACAAAGCAGAGCTCGTGGTTCCTGTGTACGCCTCTGCCTGCCTCAGTCAGATCTATCTTCCCATTGTGCAATCTGTGTGACTCAATTCGAGGCGCTTGTTCGAGTGATCCAAAATGGAAGTGGGCACATGTAGCCAGCGGTGGTGGTCGGACATGCGATTTACATACAACCATTTCCCAAGTGCGCAAAATCGAACACGTTCCTCCTCAGACAGGAAATCAAAGCAATTACTAATTGTGTTTTACAACAAGCGCCAAAAACTTTCTCGCATGACGCATGGGACGGCTTGTGGCCAAATGTCGCTTTCAAAATGGACAGGAAATGCCAGCCCAATTGACCTTCCGCCCCCCTCTCAGGCAGATGTATCTCTGTATCCGAGTAATTAATTAAAATATGCATCCAATGCACTCCGATTTTCCCTGGCAACGAGCGTTGCTCTCGCCTATCGCCTTGATGTGTCCATCTGGGAAAACGCCCGAGCGCCACCTCCACCTCCACGTCACCTTCTCTGACGATTTCCATTTAACATGTTCATTAATCACATTCGGCGGAGTTTTGTGGCTCATTATCGCACGGAAAGTGTCACACGGCCAACTGAGAATTTATTGAATTCACTCACTCATTGGCAAAGGGAGCACAAAATTAATATGGCAGCAAGTACAAATTAAAAAATTCCGCACATCCGATTTGCATGACAAATAAGTCGAATTTTTTTTTGGATATTAGCCAACAGGTTGTGGGAATTAAAACAAAAGACTTCAAGTTTCAGCTGTTCGAACTGGTAATGCCCTTTCCTGGGGCATTAAAAACTGACGTACCCATTAGCTCGATCACAAAGTCAAGATAAGCCTGAAAGTCGATTTAAAATTTACGAGTATTTCGCCATATGAATTTCTGCTCTTCTGGTTCTTTTTCACACCTGAAAGCGGCTCCATGGGTGAGTGCTTCCCCAAAAATATAAAAAAAGAAGAGATCAAGCGATCCAGCGATGCGGCGACCCTCTTTTTCCCATGAGTCAACAGCCTCTGGGTTTTGCCTGACGCACACTATATTCTTTTTAACATTAAACAAATGGAAAAAAGGGGCAGAGATTTGTATCTGAATTTCAGCCGGTGGCTCATCCATACGATTTACGCAGAAAGCTGCAATGGGAAAAGAATTTTAAATTAATATAAAATATATATTTGCATTATCTATATTCTTGTTAAATGAGATCGAGGGAAAACTCACATTTTGCTGGGTAATATGATGAATGAATTGAAAGGATGAATGATTCAATGCATGAAAAATAAATGAATGGATACATCTTTAAAGGACCGATCCTGACTGTCATATAATAAATACTAGCTCCCTAGATCCTATGGCTTTCCAGCATATATCATCTCCTAAGCACCAATTACCAGGATATATGTACAAACTAAAGCCAATTAATGGATGGATACATCTTTAAAGGATAGATTCCTGACTGTTATATAATAAATACGAGCTCCCAAGATCCTATGGCTTTATAATATCATCTCTTATACCACCAATTATAAGGATATATGTACAAACTAAAGCCAATATTTAATTCATTAAAATTCCCCAACAAATTTGTGCATAATTATTTGAAACTATTAAAGTTTAACTCGAATCTCTGCATTAGACAGCCAGGAAACCCATTAAACTGCTGGCGAAAATCACAAAATGATTAGTTACCAACACAAAAGACGATCGTTAACTTTGATTAGCCTGCCCAAAACTGGCTAAGTACTTTTGGCGAAAGTAGAATGCAAAGCTCCTCTCTGTGGGGTTTCTCGTCTGTCTATCCATTTCGGCCTTGTCTGAATTCCCCTCACACGCTCCCCCGCACTCCTGTTTGTTTCATTATCTGCATAATTTAAGCAAGTTTCAGGAAAAGCCACAGAAGGCCAAGGAGGAAGACGCATAGCTGCTGCATAACTTTGGCCATACTTCAGTTGCATTGCGTGTAATATTTAATTATAATACGCCACCCCCGCCTCAGACTTCCAGCTGCAACGCAACTTTACGGCACTTGCCAATTGCACTTCAGTGGCAGCAGCAGGAGCAGTAGCATCCTCCTCCGGGGAGTGCGAGTGGCATAAACGTCTTGAGAGGGCATAAAATATTTAATTGTGTCACGTAACTTTCTGCCAACTGACTTGACTGACTTGGCAGCCATCGTATGGATAGATACTTATTGTGTGCAGTATGCATTACAATTTCAAGTTTTGCAACTGACGCTGCTGAGGGAAATGGAAAATGGGATTACTGGAAACGAAATTAGCCAAGACATCATCATCATCAACATCTCGCGGGTTGCGATTACCATATGAAATATACAGCTTTATTCATTCGCTTTCTCCGTTTTATCTTCTTTTGTTTAATACAATGATGTAATTAGTTTATATACGCGTTCATATAAAAAAAATATATGAGTGAAATGTGAACATTTTTCTGCCAATTTACAGTTTTTTAATTTTTTCAATTACTCAGAATGCGATTAAGTCCGCCTCAAAGTGCTCCGTAATTTCATTATCATCATCATCATTCGTTTACAAAC
This sequence comes from Drosophila punjabiensis, assembly GCA_008042585.1. Classification (NCBI taxonomy): domain Eukaryota; kingdom Metazoa; phylum Arthropoda; class Insecta; order Diptera; family Drosophilidae; genus Drosophila; species Drosophila punjabiensis. The sequence continues at coordinate 34,350 of VNJR01004804.1, read as the reverse complement.
TATGCTGAGCAGAGAGTTTCTTCAGATGCAGTTAGGTTTTTTGCTTTAAGTCGAGTCTTTGTATTTTTCGTATGTTGCGAATTCATTTGCCATTCCTTAGAGGATACACACACACACATAATATATATATATATATAAGTTCTAGATCTGGGTCGCTGCTGCTGCTCCTCGTTTTTGTTCCTGCCATCCCTCGGTTAGTGGTGTTTTTTTGGGGTTTTTTAAATTAAAATGCAAACAGCTAGACGTTTCATTTCTGTTTAGAGGTGCGCGTGCGTGCGCGTTGCCTCTGAACGATCATCAAACGGGATCATAAAATAATTTAATGGTTAAATTAAGAATATATGTGGGCTTAGGGCAGCGTGTAGCGAACGTAGGGTACTTCCACATCCTCGCCCTCGACATCGTTGCAGCAGATCTCGAACACCAGCGAGCGCTCGTGCGATTCGATGCGGCGCTTGGACACACGACGCACCACCTCCGACATCGGCAGCGGCATGCGCTCGGAGCACTTGGCCTTGGGCATGAAGAACGAGTACAGCATGGATACGCCCTGTGACAGCATAGTGATCTTCAGCTTCTCCTTCTCCTCAAAGTAGGAGAGGAACTCTTGGAGCGACAGCTCGCCGGTAACCTCGAAGCGGTCCCACAGCGTCCACTCCTTGCCGTAGTACTTGTTCTTGGCTGCGGGCAGAGGCTCCGAGAAAGCCATGAACGGCAGCGCCAGATTGACAAAACCATTCTTGAACTGGTCGAGATTACGGTGGCCGGCAATTAGCTTGATCACCTCAAGCACAGCCATGCCGGAGAGCACCGATGTTGTGGTGGCAATAGCAGGTATGATTTTACCCGCAATTAGCTTGGACTTGTGACGATCGGCCGGTGGGATCTTATAATTTGTGGCGCGCAGATTCGAACAGGCCACAATAAAGTCCATGTGCAAGTTGCTGTCGTCGTCCTTCTCAAACTCCAAAGGCGTGATCTTTGCACTCTTGTCGACATTCTTCTGCAGCTCCGTAATGATCTTGTCCATGCGATCTTGGTCCACTTCGCCATCATCAAAGTTGTTGGCCGCAGCGGCAGCGGCTGCTTCATTAGTCTCGATTCTAACGCCCGAACGTGGCTTAAACTCGGGCACCTGAAAGTCAAGTAATTTACAGATAACTCCTTAATAGAATCTAAGCATAAAAACTAACCTTAACCTGTTGCACCAACTCGGCAATCGTCTCGCGATTGCGCACCTGTTCTATGCCATAGACCTCCGCCCTCAGATTGGCCGCCGCATAAATGTAGTCCAGATGCATGGGATCGTTCACATCAAAGACAAGCGGATCGGGACAGCGCTTGGGTCCAGACCAAAACGGTTGACCGCTTGAGGTGATCTGATCGGGTGGGAAGTTGAAGAGCAGCTGCTTAATCTGGTTGGCATACTGATCCTCCCAGGTGAAGCGGGCCCACTCCACGCAGTGAGCAAAGCTCTTTGGCTTATCGTCAATCAGGGCTTTCTGTAGGTATATAAAAAGAGATTACGTTAATTTACAAGCTTAAATATAGCTTTAGCTCATTAATTACAAACTCACCTTGATGGAATCTAGGATCTCAAGGGGCTGAATGCCTGGCAACTTGGCAATGCGCTCGACAAACTGCGGATCGCTTATGTACTGAGCAGCGTTCTCGGCACTCTGCTTGAAGACACCCTCGAAGGCGTCGCGGGCCCACTGCAGAGTGTGTTCGATGGCATTGGGGAAGTTCTTCAGCGTGCAAATCGGAATGCTCTTCTCTGGTGGATCCTGAGACGAGCTGTAAGACTCGGTGGCAAACGGCACAATAACCTGAACGTTGCCCAAGGTGCCCAGGGTTCCGGTCTCGACCAGCGGTATACGGTTGAATATGCACTTGCGATCCATATAGATACGAGCATCAACATTATCCAAAGCATTGGCCACACCGTCCAGCTTGCCAAAGAAATCCTCAGAGAAGACCTTCTCCGTTTCAGCGCCGACACGCAGCTCATAGGACGTGACATTTACCTCCGGATTCATGCGCTTAATGGCATCGGCAGCCGTCTTTGACTTGGGCTTCTGCACATCATGTGGGCGGAACAGGAACTGTCGATTCAGATTCGACTTCTCAATGAGATCCATGTCGGTGACGAAGATCTGGCCCTTGCCCACGCCCAGGCCGATCATGCCAAAGTTCTTCAGCAGCTCGCAGCCAATGGCACCGGCTCCCACAATGAACCACTTGGAATCGGCTAGCTTCTCCTGGAACTTCTTGCCAAAGATGGCAATCTGGGCATCGTAGCGTGAGCCCACAGGCTGGGCCTCCGCCTCCGGTACGCCTTCTGCTGGCAGACACTCCAGGGCATCGTAGTACAGCCACTGGAAGATCGGAGTGAACTTTCCGCTGCACGCCTTAAGCACCTCCTGGGCCACAATGCCGCCAATGGCTGCATCCAGCGGGCATGTGTTGCCCGAGCAGATTTTGGCGAACTGTAGCACCAGCTTCTCATCGATATCCGCAGTACTGCTATCCTTGCACAGTTGCAGAAATTTATTGGCATCCTCATCATTCCAAGGACGCGGCAAAGCTCCATTGTTGGCATTGCGGTAGCAGGATAGCGCTCTAAAGGCCACATGTAGTGTGGCAGGCGCATCAAGCTTGGCAAAGTCAGTGATCAGGAACTCGGGCTCCTCGGTGGCCAGCGCCAGAGGCTTGAAACTGACAGTCTTGGGCATCTTGACCTGCGTGGCCACACCGCCGCTCTTGTACTCGCCAAACTTGCTGGTGTCGCCAATGCTAAAGGTATAGGGTCCCAGCACAGTGATTCTGATGGGCTGGCAGCCGTTAAGCTCCTGCATACCCTGCACCTCAGAGAAGGTGACAAAGTCGCCGTCGTTGAAGCCGTGACGGGTCTCATCCAGGCACGTTACCACTCCCTGAGCGTCATGCGTGATGCTGGCAATCATGGTGGACACCGGCTGGGCGCCATCCTGATCGTAAATGGTGAAGTTCTCTCCAAAGTCACAGAATACCTTTGCGAACAGGCCGCGTGTTTCGGCGATAATCAGAGCAATGTTGTTTTCGTGGGCAAACTGGCCGATCCTCTGCTGCTCGGCGGCATCCGAATTGGTGAGCACCACGACACGGAACTGACGCAGAAAGTCCTCCGTAAGTGGACCAGTGTGGGTGAGCGTACGCACATAGTTATTTAGTTCGGCGAGCTGGGCGCAAGAGGCCTCCGCACGGTTCTTGCCAATGTCGGCCTCGGTCAGATAGAACTGCGACGACAAGTCTTGGAGCTGCAAATCAGAATTTAAATACAAAATTAACAAATTGCATTCTGGTGATGAAATTAGCAAGTGGCGAGAGGAGGGGGCGACAGCGGCTGCGGCGGCGGTTATGACTAACAAAAGAGTATTTGTTGCGTTTCCAAGTATAAAACAAAAGCGAAAGACGGCAGCAAAGCGGACTGCAAAAACAATTCCAGGCCGCTATGCGCGCACACACACACTCACAAACTTGCAACACCCTATAGTGGTCTCGTTCGCACACTTTTCGCATGGCGCAGACTTTTTGAGACAAATAGAAAAAGAAAGAAAAGCGAATTACACACTTTTTTCTTTCTTTCTATTTTTTGCAAGCGAAAAGGCTAGAACCTAACCTAATTTCGCGCGAAAATCTCTGGAAAAGCAGCCGCCGCGTATGAATCACAATGCCAGGGTTGGCACCCGCCATTAGATTTTTCTTTGTGCATTTCCCGCGCACTCCGCTTTTGTCGATGGAAATTATCGATTTTTTCGCCACTCCCCCCCCGCCGATGCTGCTGCTGCGTAACGGAACACACATACCCCACAAGTTGCTGTGTCATGCAGGGTGATCGATTTCACACCGCCCAGAATCACATTCTTGGCTATCTCCAGTCCCAGTCCTCCCAGGCCAGAGAGCAGGATGTCCGAGTTGGCCATCCGGCGCATGGCATCGTGTCCGAGGACGTACAATTGGCGCGAGTAGAGCGACTCATCGATGTCTCCGCCAGCGGCGGCATTGTTGGCAGCCATGCTACTACCTCCTAAATGCCGACTATTGCTATTGCTGCTGCTGCTGTTGTTGTTATTGCTGTTGCTGGAGCTGACGTTGTTGTTGTTGTTGTTGGCGGCGGTGGTGGCACTAGAGCTGCTTCTGGAGGAGCTTGAGTTGGCTGAGGAGGAGGCTTCGATGTCCAGGTTATTCCGCTTCTCCGGGCGCTTGCTACTTTCCTTTTCCACTGCTGACGAAGTACTAACGTCGTCGCTGTTCGCTTTCGCCGCTGTTTCGTTCGCTCGCTTCGCCGTCGCATTCAGGGCACACGTGTCAGAGGTGGACGACGATACACACAGCTCCAGCTGCTGCTCTGTTGTCGTCTCGCTCGAAATGTCAACGCCGCCTGCTGCTTTGTCGTGATTTTCGTAGTTGTTGCTGCTGCTGCTGCTCGTCGCAGCGCCGGCTTCCTCGTTCTCGGCCGTTGCCAGCTCCAATCTTCGCTTCTTGGCCATCGGGGATCCGTCCGAGCTGCTGCAGGCCGGTGAATCCGCCATCAATTGCTGCCCGCTCGATGACATTTTAGAGAACTGTCGAGAATATTTGCGAAAATGCGACTGTTGCGGCTGCCCCGCTCACCCCTCGCACACGCACACTTGACCGCTTCGCACGCACACCGAGACACTGAGCACACGCACAATGGGACTCACACCGACTGACACAACACGCGCAAACACGATAGAACGAAACGTCTGGCGTCTGGCAAAGTGGTTTTGCCTTGAGTTTACTGTCTGTCCGATGGCTCGAAGGAATTCCCGGATTCCGGCTTTATTGCACAGTAGGCAGGGAAAAATACAGAACACGCAAATCGCAAATCGCGAAACTCGCAGGCAGCGTTGCCAATTTGGCTATATCTGGTGGTTTTTAGAAGCAAGGTGCGGGATAACTTGCAAACTAGCAGCTAGCGGGAAATATAGCGTTTTTTCATGCGAAATTGGCGTTATTCTAGCGGTTTTTGTAGTGTTATTTTTTTATGACACCGGACATTTATACATTTAATTGGATTTTTTAGAATAAATAATATATTCGCAATATTCAATACTAATGTCTTTTTAATTAAGCATAGCGAGAGTTAAGGTGCTTCCAAAACAGACCGGTGAAAAAAAAGATTCTCTTCCTAATTGAAAATCTAAACGCTTTTTTTCTGAAGTTGAACGGGTTTTGTAATGTAAGAACATCAGATAAACAAAATTGCGCATAATGGTACATTTAAAATTTTTTGAATAAGCTTCTGAGCCTAAAAAAATTTATTTCTTGCATTTGGATGTAGCTATTGGTATTTAATATTATTTGTTTGATTTTTAGCTAATTATTTTCAGAGTCTAGCTTATTTGAGAGCTGTTGTCTGAATCGTGAATTAATTTATTTATTATTTATTATTATTTATTTATTTAAAGGAGCAGTAACTTCGCAAATTAAAAATATTTTCGGTTTCGCCGGTCACGAACGGCGCTACTTTTGCTATTTTCCGGCTAGATTTAGCGATTTAGTATTTTAAAGAAATGCTGTTTGCAAAGCGATTATGGCGTAATTTCACCTTAAATGAAGTTAGAAAATTATAAAAAAATAGACTCTTGGTAATAGTTTGTTTTTCAGCCTTTCTTTTGTCATATTTGACATATCTTAGCTTATTTTTATACAGAATTTAGCTTGCACGGGTGGTGATAACTTGACAACACTGCTCGCAGGTCGGCGCACGATCGATGCCAATTTAGCTATTTGCCCGCTATATCTGGTGGTTTTTAGAAGCTGGCAACATTGGTTGCTGAAACTCGCAAACTCTGGCAACATTGGTTGCTTGCAGACTCTGGCAGCACTGCATGCTGATCTTCGCAAAATTGGGCAGCATTGGGTGCTGATCTTCGGAGAGATGGGCAGCACTGGGTGCTGAATTGCGCAAATGGGCAGCACTGGTCGCTCATCGCCAAAACATGGGCAGCACTGGTCGCTGTGCGATTTAGTGTGCCCAGTTTGGTGCAGAAAAAAATACTGAACGTGTGACCGTAATTTATGTTTAGTATTTACAGATCTGGCTAGAAGGGAGAAGGTCAAATTTGCCCCTGGCTCTTTTTCATCCATCTGGTAACGCTTTCAGCTGTGTAGTGCTGTAAAACTTGTTTTGGGCGCACTTTTTGAGGAATTTTGAAAAGTATCCATGTAACAATGTAAATTATTCTTAATTTTTAGATTTTAATTGAGCGATAACACCTTTACGTAGAGATTCCAAACATAACTTTAAAAATATTGTTTTACTTGAATATAGTTTAATATTATTTATTTTATTTTTTTTTTGTAGTTCTTCATAATTGTACACAATGAATTATATCAATATTAACAGATAAAAATTAAACAACAATTAAATTAATTCGAAAGAAATTTAATTAAATTTCCCAGCTAAAAATGGTTTTCTTTTTATTAAGCCAAAAGAAGGAATTGCACTTCGCCTACAATTAAAATATATATCTTGCCCGAGGACCAACGTAACCATCAATCTGTCGGCACTTGAGGCAATTATCCTGGGCCAGGACACACTGATCGTGGCACGCGCGCCCCTTCGGCGATTGTCCAACTGACCCACCGAGCCGAGTCCTTGGGCCGTCCCTTTCGGCACTTTCCCAGTTTCGAGTTCAATATCCTTTGAGGAGCGGCTAATCTATTTTCGGCCGTCCTCTCTGTTCAACGGTAGTCGAGCATGAAAATGCGTAAATTTCCACGAAAAACACAGGCGGGGGTGTCCTTTTCAAGTGTTGAGAGCGTGCCATTAGGAAAAATACGGAAAAATACGAGGGGGAAAGGAGGTAAACAGCTGCAGGATCTAAAACCAGGATCTTTTCAAAGAGCAGTTGCGTAAAATGCATTTTAATTTAGAGCCACAGCTGCGCTGCGAAATACTGCGCTCCCGTTTTTAGACTCACTCCCTTTCATTGCTCTAATTTTAGCCCCGATCTCGATTAGGAACGAAAACTAGCCGCGGACTTTATCGCGTGCGGTGTGTCCTTGTCGCGTGGTAATGCCAGAAATTCTGGACAAATTAGCATACTGATCCGATGTGTGGGGGTGTCCTTTGCTGCCCATCTGTCCTCCAAAATATATTCTGCATCGCGTGCCTGCTGTGGAAGTTGGGAATGCATTCAGGGATTCGGGGATGCGTCCTGGTACATTTGCCTTAATTAAGCCTCCTTTTGGACTCACATATGGCACAGCGCATCCCTATGCAAATTTTTTTTTTTCACCCATTAATCAATTTTGGAATGTAATTTGAATATGAAAACTAGGAAAAAGGTAAAATAATGTCTGGCACTATTAATTTTCGGTGCTGTCATCGAATCGAAGGGTAGAAGTGCTCGTTTTGTAATTTGGCAAATGGTTTTTTTTAAGGTTTATTGCTAAAAAAAGAATGTAAATTCAACTGGAAAGAGGGAAATTTTATTTAACAAACTTAAAATGTAATTTTATAATAATTTAAAGCAAATTTAAAACTCTGGCTTAACAAACTTAAAAAATTATTTTATAATGTTTTGAAGTAAATTTTAGACTTTCTTTTAACGAACTTAAAAAGTTATTTTATATTGTTTTGAAGTAAATTTTAAACTCTGACTTGAACGTTGAAGTTCTAAAAAAGTTAATCAAAATTAAAAGTGCAGCATTTGTTTGTTTCTCTTAAATTTTTAGTCTGGTATCGTGGTAACAGTTTTGAAGACAAATTGATTTAGAGCTTAGGAAATTTATCTTAATATATAAAAAAGCATTTAACATATTTAAAAACGACTAAAGTTTTATTTAATGGCGATTTTCTATACTTTTTGGGGATTTTTGGAACGATTCAAACTTTTTATATTAATAATTGAAGTCATTAGAATGTAGTCATTACATTTCCTTAATAATATTTAATATATATTAAACAGGAAACTTATATTTTAGACATAATTTAAATACATTTTAATGTAAAGTTAAGTAAAGTCTCTATAAGGACTTCAATTACCAAACAATTAAAGATTCAAAATATTTACCCCGACAATTGACATTCACATACTTTCTTAACCAATTCAAAAATATTTTTATCTTTCCTTACATTTATTTATAATCTCCCCTGACTTCCTTTGTCATTTAAGTTGCCCTCCTGGACCCTTATTTAATGTTAATATGCCTTTTCCTTTCTGATTGCTCCTTTTTTTTTGACCACCAAAAAGATAGCTGAGCACAGCTCCTGGTTGACCCATAATAGCCAAGGAACTGTCCTCTCACATTGCGGGACCATCAAGGAGCTAGATATTTATATCTTTTATGGCGATCAACAATCTTCTCTTCTATTGCCACTAAATGACTGCAAGAGTCTCCCCTCGTTTTTAATTGTCTGGGAAAATGCGTTTTATCGTACATCTTATAAGGAGAAGAAAACAAAAACGAACTCGAACTCGAAGGCGCAGCGTAAATTTTAACAGTCTGAACAATTAAAGAAAGAAGTGTCCCCCGGGAGAGAGCCCTCGTTTTATAAACGGAAAATACGTTACAAATCCAACGCTTCGGCGACTTGGCTTTTTGGCATCTAGACTGAGAGAGTGACTTGGTCAAGTGGATTGTGTGCATTGTTTAGCTGCTGGTCTTCCCCCTTAGTATTTTTCATTTCATTTTCATTTTCTTTCTGTAGTTTCCTGGCCTAAATACGCGCCGCTTTATGCTCAGTGAATAACGTGTGAAACCGGAGGGTTGGCAGCAGAAGGAAGCCAAAGGAAGTGCTGGCTGCAATTTTGATTTTGGCCCTGAGGCCTTGGCCGATGCAGGTACGAGGGCGCAGACAGTTCGGCCACAGGTGAGTGCGTCTGCCTCTGCTAATTGGTGACTGCAACTGGCTCCAGTCCAGGAACTCTAGATCCCCCCGAAGAAGACGTTGAAAAATCCCACCGAATGCAATCAAAATATTTACAAAACGCAGTGGAGTGTGAGAGAAGTAAAACCCATTCCCGCGAGGAGGTGTGAAAGGACAAAGGAGAGTTGGGAAAATGCAAATGCCAAAGGACTTACCTGAATCTCAAGAAGGGGTTTCCTCCTCAAAACACAATGCCAGACAAAATATTTTCAACCATTTTCGAGTGTCTTTTTCAGCAGTGACACTGAAGAAGAGAGATCTTAGATTTATGTATGTAAATGCTTCGTCCGTGAGGGCTGAAAAGTCGAAATTAAGTTGTAATCTTTGTAATTTTTGTCACTCCGAAAAAAGGGGTTGACAGCAGCGGACAGCAGCTGCCTCACTCCTCCCGGTCCCCTATTTTCCCTCCCCTTTCTATTGCATAAAGCGACACATTTGTTTTGTAAATATTGCGTTTGTAATTAATGCGCGAATATCGAGAAATGCATTTCTCTGAGTTCTACAATCTGTCTTCTCGCCTTTTTGTCTCTCTTCCAAAAATTTGCATATGAGACTCGGTGTTGGGCTTCATTTTTCAATTGGGAGTCATTTTTCATTATGACCCAAAAGGGTTTCACTATTCAAATTTCATTCAACATAGATTAATGGGTGCAGTTTTGGGAGTCCTGTGAGGTTGGGAAGCGTCACAATCGAAGGTTTATTAATGGTTGGGGAAGAGTTTTCTCAAGAAGGTTATATTAAGTGTTAGATTGTGGGCATTTTTTTTTTTTAATAAGAACTTTTAATTACTTTAAAGAACTATTTTTAATACGATCTATAAAGTATTTAGATATTATATTCGACAAAGCACATAGAAAAATTATACAAAACAAAAGTCTAGCTGGTTCCGCTTTAAGCATTAAGTTACAGCAGACATTGCACTATAGTTCTCAAGTACGAATTTAGCTTAATAACAATTCAACTTTTTTAAATGATTCTGTTCCATATTTACATAGATTTGATGATGTTATTAGTTAGAAAAAACTCAAAAGAAGAAAGAAGCTAATATAAGTTAACAACAAGGAAGCTAATTTCGGAAGAGCAAAAATTGTAGTTCCCTCAAATTTGCAATTGGATCACAATCCTGCGCCTTAAGTCGCATATAACTCAGTCAAAATTGCATTAATATCAATTCGAAAAGATTCGATCTATGCTATTTTGTTTATTGGGTTAAAATATCAGCATTGTAAATAACAATTTTAAAAAGTCAAATTTTTTTGTGATTTTTCGACAATTTTAACGATATAACCCCTTAAAAAATGTTTCAAAATTTTGTAATTTTTTTTTCGAGCGGACATGGCTAGATCTACTCGTCGGTTGATGCTGATCAAGAATATATATGATTTATAGGGTTGAAAATGACTCCTTCACTGTGTGGCAAGCTTTTAATTACAATTTTAATACTCTGGAAGGGTAAAGAAATCAGAGATTATTTTTAGCAAACTTAAAAAATAAACAAAAGATGGCTTTAAAAATATTTATAAATTGTAGACTTTTTAGTCAAAAATAATTCTTAAAATAATTCTTATAATTTTCTAGCTAAAAATACACCCAAGTGAAACATTACATTAAAAAGTAAGTAAAATTAATAGAAAGTAAAATTAAGGCATTTTTCATCTTAAGCATTCCCTTTAAAATATATCCAGTTAACCAAACCTCAATTTAAATTTTGATTAATGTGAAAATAGGTGTTCATATGCTAAGAAAACTCCTCCTCACTCCCCTTCACATTTTCCCAGCCATTTGATCAAGCCATCAACGGGCTAACCCACTCCCGAGGACAAGCTCATTGAGCGATAAATCAACTGAGAACTTTTCACCAATCCATTTGGCACATGCAAAAATCATTTTGCAGAAATTTGTAAACATTTTATTACAACACCCGGTTGCAGGATAGAAGGGGGAACTCAATCCTTTTTAAGGACTCACCCTTTACGGCAGCTACTTAAGATGCAACGACTGCATTCGGGACAGGACTCTCTCTTTTGGAAGACAAAAGGGATTTTGCAAAACGAACAGCAGACAGATGTAACCCTTTTTCGATGCCACCACCAAGGATATATATATGAAGCGAGGATCGTCTGCGAGTCCTTGGAGTTTGCATATGTAATAAATGGGCAACTTGGCGGCGCGTTTATTGCCCATACATAATCCCATTTAATGTGCTTACTGCCACCGCCATTTGAATAATGCCCAGTTAACGCTTTAATGTGCTTAGTCGCTATCTCTGAAGGTGTCCTTAGAAGCACATCCTGTCTGGGAATCAGGAATCAGGACTCAGGAACTCGGAGTAACAAATTTAATGCATTTCTGATACTCGGCTTGCAACATTTTTTTATTGAGCTCGTCGCGCAACGAATCCATCAATTTTATTGCCAGCCAGGAATATATTTTTATATGAGATCAGCACACAGGACACCTCTCTCTCTCTCTCCCTGCAGGACAACACTTCCTTGTGAAACAAAAGCGAAAAAGAATCGTTACAACTGTCGTAAAGTTTCGAGCGCGACTTTAAGCTGCTTATGCTCGGCGAACAACAAAAAAATTCTTATAAAATGTATTATGTGCTGGTTGCGGTTTATCCTTTCAGCAATAAAAGTATCCGATTACGGGAATGCACTGGGAACCAAGGCTGCCTCCCAGCCAGGCTGTCAGCACATAGATCAAAATGCTAACAGCCAAGGCTCCTGGCCCAGCTGTGTGTCTCAGGGTTCCCTGTCGGTCCTTTTAATTAAAGTTTTAAGCCTTTTAAATGTTGCAAAATGGATAAAACAAGGCGACAGGGGCAAGTTAAATGCCAGTCAAAGCGCTGACATGATATCCCAGCGCCGTAAACTGACACTGAGTCCGGGTTCTTTTTTTTTTTTTGGGTATGTGAAACCGAGCTTAGACAACAGCTGGGTTTGGCAAAAGATGAACTTACCTTAGGTCCCGGATGAGCTCAGGTTTTGTAAAGAAGTTTTCTCTTTTTTTTGTAGAGGAAAAAAGTGTACAGGGAAAGGGTTAATCTATAATTCTTAACAAGTTAAAGAAGAGGAATGTAGGAGAAAATAAAGTGTTTTTACAATAGTTACATTTAAAACTTATTGGAATATTATATTATCATAGAAATATCTTAAATAAATAAGGGAGAGTTCAATGATCAGGAATTTAACTATTTTTTTATAATGTTTATAAATAGTTTACTCTCGTTTCCTAATTATTAAATTAATTTATTAATAAGGAGTGATATTTAAAGATACACTTAAATTTTATTCAAAAATAACATTATAATAGAAATATCTTAAATAAATAAGGGAGAGTTCAATGATCAGGAATTTAACTTTATTTTTATAGAGTTTATTTATAGTTTATTTCGTCTCCTAATTATTTATTACATTAAAATGGATGAGAAGCCTCTTGAAAAATATTTTTTCTAATGAAATAAATTAAAAAAGATTCAGTTTCCTCATAGAAATTATGTGCAGTTAACTTTACTTCTAGTTTACCTCCAAAAATATACAAATAAAAGTGATAATTATAATAAAAATGATACTTATTTAAGTCTATAAAATAATACTTAAAAAGTTTAAATACAACTAACAATCTTGTTTTAATATCTAAACAAGTTCTTATACAACTTTCCCTGCTCTTTAACCTTTTATTTCCATCAAAAATATTATGATTAAAAATATAACAAAATTATACATAAAAATCCAACAAAATCTACTCGAAACTCTAAACTGCTTCTGAAATCCTCTTCCTCTCACACATAACCCACGACCTTATGCACTCTCCGAAAAATATATAAATAAATATCATTGCAGTCGGAAGGAAGTTATTGACCCGTGCTAGGGCACTGGAGTGTATCAGTCTGGAAAATCCTCAAGTCACATCTTTCTGTTAGCCGACTTTATGGATCAAGAGATGCCCCTTGATAAACCCGCTCCTCAAGTGGCTGGCAACCCCTTTTGGAGAGAGAGGATTACAAGGGGATCGCCGGGAATTGCATCTGGAGTTACACGAGTGAAATGCCCGGCCAGCTGGGTGACTTATTCAAATAGATTTTAAAGGCCTTGCCTTTGTCTTACGGAATGCCGGCAATCACTCATAATGATTATGGAGGCATTGTCTCTGGTTCCACACCCCAAATGATTCAATTAACAAAACAGCTGAAGCTGAAGTTGAATTTGAAGTTGAATTCGAAGCTGAATCTGAAGCTAAACCCGACACTGACCAGTTGCAGTTATTTATGTGTCATGTGGGAAAAACAAAAGGGTTTGGGAAAACTCCGCACTGAGAACTTTTCACCGATTACAAGACCCTTTTGTTGTCATATAACTCCTCTTTGGGCTTTGGACAGGAGGAGGTTTTTCAGGTCCTGCGAGAGATGTGAGCAATGGTCAGTGGCTGCTGGAAAACTCAACTTCCATTTTGTGTGCAGATGCTTTGCCCATAGAATTTTTTATTAAAAATAAATCTGGCTGCTAATCGGGGGTTGAGAAGGAAAATTCAGGTAAAGGATTCATGTGTTTTCTTACCTAAAATTAAATGAAATAAATGCCGAGTGTAACTTTTGCCTTAATTAAAAGGAACAGTAAATGGAAGTTAGTTATCAGTTTTCTCTTGGAAATTTTAGTTCAATTTAAGAAGAAATTTTTAATGAAAATTTAAACGTATTTTCTATGCCTAAGCTTCCTTTTGATTTAAGCTTCTAAATTATTTTCCATTTAGTAAATAATTATTTCCTTGAAATTAATTCAAAACCCATTCCCCTATATTCCTTTCTCATTAAATCCTCGCAAATTCCCTGTAAATCCTTCAGCAATAAACTGCAAATTTCAAAGCATTTTAATGAAGTCTAAATTTCATCTTTGATTTTATACGTTTCCCTCTGGCTTTTGATTTGTGTTCAATATTTTACTGGTTTCCATTTCAAAGTCGACAGTACCTTCCCATGACAAATTTGCCTTTGTGTCCTGCACAAAATCTACTCAAGAGTGGCATTAGAATCCTATTAACTAGCCGCCGCAAATTCAAATATATTTTTTTCAGGCAAAAGGACAAAGAAAATTAAAGCCAGGCGAGGGTAGGCAGCGACGGGACATTTGTTTGAGCGAATCAATTAGTCACAATGGCCCTCGGACACAGGACGCAGGACGCACAGGACAATGTCCCTCGACGGCGACACTTTTTCGCCAAGCTGGGACCCTCTGTTGATGTTTCGTGGGACATAAGGGCGTTAATTATCGGGCAGACGTTTAATGAATGCACCCGGGGCGAAGCGTTCACGTAATTTAAATTTGCTTAAGAAGATTGCGTGTGTTTTTATGACTCCTGTCCTGACTCCTGCCGCTGGCTAGTCGCTTAGTTAGAGAGGAAATATATTTCCACCCCCATCCATCGTCCACTTTAGTTTCCGCTTCCTGTCTTGGCGCATCCTTCAGGCAATTAGCGGGCAACGATGACACACAGGAAGTTTCAGTGAGGAATGAGGGTTAGACCATAATTCTCGGACTTACACGAATCTAAGGATTTAATTTGGCAGTTTCCTTCCAAGATATACATCTGTACAGAAAGAGGGAGCGATCCTCTCGAATGAAGCAATTTAATATGGCCATAAAGTGCGATTTTGGTATGCCGATCGAATTTTATATTTTATATCACTTTTTCGGGCAGCTGCCTCCTGGTCCGGTCCATTATAAAATCGTTTATGGACCTTGGACAATTGATTGATATATGGCCATCCGTAGGGATGAATCGATTTATACTCAAATGTCTCATTTACAGGAGTTTTCACACATCTGCTCTCGAAAGTATTAGCTTTCACTCGCTTTCATTAGCATATGAATCCAAAAAAAGGGTTGAGAAAAGTATCAAATATCGTGGCTTCCAATTAAACAGACTTTACTTAATTGCAAAAGGAGCTCACAAAAGATAGTTTTGCCTTAAAGATGCTAAACATAAAGTCCTTGATTGATGGCTCTGTCAGCGGGTACCAGAAAAAAATTAAAGAAAAAATATAGTAAAAATGTAAAAAAAAGATGAAAAAAATATGAAAGAAATCAAGGAAAAGCCTTGGAATCCTTGTCAAACTTAAGTTTTCCAAGCAACCACTTTTTTTTGTGTGAAAACTCAGTCACAGCTGCCGGGGAAAACCTCTCCGCTGCCCGTATGCAAATCAGTTTAACTGTCGCTTCGTAGTCCTTCGTTTGGTCCTTGTAGTCCTTGCGAGTTGCAATTTGAGTAAGCGAGTGACATAATTCCTGACAGCGTGACCAACTTTGATTGATCTCCGGAGATCATTCGGCGAAAGCAACGTCCAAATACGACAGGCATGGCGAATTCGAAATTTAAAAACTGGTACAGGGATCTCTCTCCTTTCTCCTTTTTGTTCTGGCCTGCAAAAGTGTCAGAATTTCTGAGATCGTTGCGATTGATCACGCAAGTCCTTAACATGATGTAGAGCATTGCTCTTTGCATAATTTAGTTTTGGGTTTACAAGAGTCTTACAAGGGGATTTAGTGGGAAAGTTATGGGAAAGTTTTAGAGAGATAGAGAGAGAGGTCCTTCCTGATGGGAGAAGAGTTTTAAAAGAAGAGATATCATTTATGGATTTTAAAGGGAAAAAAAGTTCTTATTGAAGCTTTTAAGTTGTTATTTCTTTCTCTTAAGAATTACTCACTAATATTCCTAACTTTGCTATATTTTAAACAATTAAATTTTAAATGAATATAAAAAGAGTTTATAGAACACATAACTCCCAAAATCAACCTTTTTAAACTCTCTCTAAGTTGTAGATTAACTTTTCCTACAATTACTTATATCCCAAATCCTATCCTATAATCCCCACAAAGTAGGTCATAAACCTCATTTACCCAAAGGACCTTTTCACCCGCTTTCTCCACATAAGTGACCCAGAAATACCTATCCAAATCCGATCGAAGGATTATGCAAACAAATGTCATTAGTCAATGGTCCCATATTTGAACTCTGACCACAGACTGGCGTTAAGTGGACAAAATGCCAGCAGAAAATGTGGAAAAAATCATGGCAATTTCTCAGGGAGAAAAACCGCAAGTTGAGACAACCCCTAGACAGCGGGACAAGGAGAAAGCGGAGCAGCATCTCTCCAGGGAAATAGTGAAAGGTGAAAATCCGATACCTACCCATAAGGATGATGAGGATCCTTTTGGGTTTGCTGCCTGCCTACCTAAGGGTACAAATATATTTCGCAAGTTACCCAAAAATGGCATAAACAATCTCATTGTGCGCACTCGAGCCAAATGATGTGTGAGATATCAATTGTCACATCGACAATGGAAATTGACAGATCGGTATCTGTACCGTTCGGCAGCCGGTAATAAAATTAGAAGTTTATTGATTTGTCTTGACACTTTCGCAGGAGGAAATGCTCCGCGAGGATGCGTTCGAGGATGAGAATGGAAACTCACGTTTCTGGGACAGATTGATGTCTGGCTCTGCTCAGGACATTATCAATGGGAGTGGCTGTCCTTACCCCTTGCTGATTTTCACTCCCAGCAGCGCTGTTCCTATAAAAATTATCTGCAATTAAATACAAAGAATTTCCGTTGGGCTCTGCTCCTCGTAAAATATTCAACTTTATGGGCCCCAGTAAATATTTTGATGGTCGAAAATTCGCCAAGAAAAAAATATGAATTTCCCATAGCTACTGCTGAATTTTCGCTGACACTGGACAATTGCTTAATGTTCGACTTCTGACGCGACTGACAAATGAATTTAGGCTTCCTGCTGACCACGCCCTTATGCTGTCCTTTACTCGTCTTCCGCTTTTCCAAAAAGAGTCATTTTTAAGGCCTTGATGAGTTGCATTTCCCTGACAAAAAGAAAATTCTTTCATGTTTGTACTAATTATTATTAATGCATTTTCAAATGAGAAATAAAAAAGGGAAAATGCTCAATGATTTGTGCATTTGTGGGTTAGCTCAACAAATGCGGGACAGTAGGTTATGGGAATAATATTTGTTCAAGTTTGATATATCGAGAGGAGGGTTATATATGATAGAGGAATATAACAATTATTTTATTCTTTTAACTTGCAGTTTTTTTTAGTGAAAATATTTCAGGTTGTTTAAGTTTATTTATGGAGAAAGAGGGGAAATATATATAACCATAGTATTTGTAAGTATTCTTTTTTATTAACTTTATTTTTTTCCTACAGTTTTACTTAGTGAAAATATATTGGTTTGTCTAAGTTTATTTTTATAGAAAGAAGGTAAATATTAAAATTTGGTTGGAATCGTTTTACCTAAAGTTTTTCTTAGCGAATCTCTTGGTTAAATCTCTTGAAAAAACTTCTTTGGTTAAGTCTTTTTTTCGTCTCTCACTTCTTTTGTGCATAAATCTAATTAGCATGAGCTTTGACAATGACTTGGAGCAACTACCACATCACACATTGTCAAGTCAGGCTCTCGAGGAAATCCGTTTAATTTCCCCCTGAACTTCAAGAGACGGCGACAAATGGTTACGGATGAGCAGAAAGGCACTGGTAAAAATTTTGGGCTATAATATATTAAAGAATATAGTAAGATATCGTATAGATATTAAGGATGAATTTTAAAGATTTTTAGTAAACTGTTGCATATATATTAAATATGATTTTTAAAGATTTTATTCGCAAATAAATTGTAGAAAAGTTAGAATTAATTGAATCGTTTCTAAGATAAAGAAAATGTATACAAAACCAATAAAAAGTTATTTAGTTAGAGACACTATGGCTTATCCTTAACAAGGTATAATTCTTAACAGAAAATTTCATTATAAAAACCCTCTATTCCTTGTTAAGTAAATTATAAATATTTAAACAAATTTTTACCCATACAAAATCTCCCCTTTATTCAAGTGCATAATCCCACACCTTGAGCTGCTTCCTTCTTACTTTGTGTGAAAGTAAAATCGACTCAATTGCGGGCGTGTTTCTGTTAGTCTTGCGGTTGCCATCGCCTCCTGCTCCTGGTCTTCTCACAGGTCCTTGTGCCCGCACAATTGGTTCAGGTACAAAGTCAGAGATTGCCAAAAGGTGTTGGGAGTGATGCTTCTTATCCGCAGCATTGTGTGCCGGCTGCCTTTGCCTTTGCCTTCGTCCTTTGCCTGCTTGTGTATGCACAGGTGTCATCCTGGCACGCAGGAGCACGAGCACGAGCAGGAGCCAAGAAACGGATCCTCTCGAGGGCAGAGCTCGTGCCTTTGTTCGGCCGCATAATGAAAGCAAAACGTTCTGAAATATGAATTGAATCTTGTCGAGTGCATTTAATATACATTACGACGCCCTCTGTTCCCTCTGCTTGGCACCTTTTGCTAATATCCTGCCGCTCCTTGGTGAGCTCCTTTTACCGACAAAGTTGCCAGTAGTTTGCCAGCTTCCGCTGTTTGCCAAAAAAGATTCCTGTCTGTCTGTCGGTGTGTGTGAGCCATACAATATCCGCTGAAACGTTTAAGTGAGATTAACAAGTGATGACTGATACTGACTTTGGGGCACAACCCGGGGGCTTGTGTGCTTTCTATTAAATTAAAAGTGGCAGGGAAAATCGTGGATTTGAGTCTGACGGTGGCACAAAGTGGAAACTTTATTGCAAGCTTAGATTTTCAGTTTAAACAGATGATATCTTTTGGCCTGAAACAGATTTAACTGGAGAGAACTTCAATCTAAAGGCTATAAATCTTAGATGATGAGGTTCTTTAAGGGTTTGAATATATTTTAATTCTTTTGATAAGTTCATCTTTAAAAACATTTTATAATAAATGACAGTTAAATGCCAAACTAACCCTTGACTTTTTGGTTCAGACTTGAAAAATCTGTCATTGAAAAATATCCTGCCCAAAGTTAAGTCCGAAAAAATTCTCTGTGAGCGAAAGAAAATGAATGAAGAGATGCCTTCGGGACAGGTGAGCATCCAGTGTGGGGGTCACAAGGACTCTGTGGTGCAGTTATCCTTTAGCAAGAACTGTGATTCAGGCTATTACCTGGCCTCGGCGGGACTCGATGGCTTGGCCATGTTGCGTCATGGCGACACTGGCCTTTGGATTGGCACCTTGGATGGGCATGAAGATGGCGTGACGGGAGTTAGTTTAAATGGAGATGCCACCATCTTGGCCACTTCCAGTGCCGATGAAACTGCTCGGATTTGGGATGTGGTGACTGGAACTCAATTGAAAACGTTTCGGCATCCAGGTGAAGTCACTGGTGTCCATCTAGATGCTGGATCCACTCATATGGTCACGGGTTGCCGGGGTTCCAATCACTTTGTCAACGTTTTCGATGTGGAGCGATCGGATAAGAACCCTTTGGAGACCTATCAGGGTCACACGCGGGGCGTGAGGAATGTGATCTTTTGCAGGGACGATCGGGCATTGCTCACCACGTCCTATGATCGCACGGTGAGAATGTGGGATCGTCAGAGTGGCCAGGAGACGAACTCCATTGAGCTGCCGCATCATGCCAAGTCGCTGGAACTTCATCCAGATGGTAAGACAGTGACCTTGGCATATGGCACCAGCATGGTTTTTCTGGACGTTGATAAGTTTGAGGTGTTGCATCACCGCAAGATGGGCTTCAAGGTGGCTGGAGCCACATTGAGTCCTCTTAAGGACACCTTCATGTGTGCCGGCAGGAATGGTCACATCTGCAAGTACGACTACGAATCAGTTGATCTGCTGGACATTTATAGTTTGATGGGAGTATGCTGTGTGACCTACAGTCCGGATGGCCAGGTTTGTGCCAGTTCCTCGACCAGTGGACAGATCACACTTTGGCAGCAGAAATCCTCCCAGTGTGATGTTATGAATGAGTCTGTTTAATATAGAAATAATGATTTCTGTTTTAAATGTTATTTGTTTTTAATTGACAATTAAAAGATTAAGCTGTTTTCACAGATAAGGTGTAGTCAGAATGTTTATTTCTGGGAAGATTGTTTTAAAGGGAAAATCATCTACTGATCGCGGGAAATGATAGTTCCCTAAGCCCTTTATTCGTTTGACTAACTAAAAGGGGTTTTAGTACCTTTAATTCTGAGCTAGCAGCATGATATTCGCGGTCTTGATTTTTAGTATTGTCTTCCTGGTTCAGCCTTCAAGGCCGGAGAACAAGGCGGAAGCTGAGAGATTTGTATGGAATGAGCTAAGGCGACAGGATTGTGGAACAGTTTCGGCCAAAGTGGAGCCCAGAAGGCGTCTGTTTGGTGCTGTGGGAGGACGTACCATTCCCGTGATGAGTCGTCCTTCGATGGCTCTACTTTTTCTGCCTGATGCTATGGATCAATGTCGCTGCGGCGGCAGCCTCATCACCGAACGTAGAACCTCTCATCTTTGAGATAAATCATTTTTAAAGGATTTTAAGAGATTTCCTGAGATTTTTTCTGATTTACAGGCTTTGTCTTGACGGCTGCTCACTGTTTGGTTTTGTGTCCTCGAAGAAATGAGTAAGTACTTCCTTCCTTCAATTAAATAAAGGCTAAAAATAAACTACATTCTATTAATAATATAATTTTTCTTAATAGCATTAAGGTACGTTTGGGTGAGCACACCATCACATCTTCGCTGGACTGCACTTCGATCTTTGGACAAAGGATTTGTGCTCCACCACATAAGGACTTTAATGTTGAGAAAATCATACTCCACGAGGAATTCTCACTGTTTAGGCAGATTAATGACATTGCCTTGTTGCAACTGTCAAAGAATGTGATACCCAGCAGTAGGTTTCGATACTCTAAAAAATTTACTTTTCTTTACTATATAATTTTAACTTTCCAGTTCACATTCGTACAATTTGCCTGCCCTTGACCCCCGATCTTCAGGTGCACACTTCTATATTGGGACAGTCCTACATTGCCACTGGTTGGGGACACACGGAGCTGGGACGACTGTCGGATGCTCTCTTGGAAATAACCATCAAAAGCTATCAGTGTCCAAGCAGATATATGAACAGATCTTTTCTGTGCTCCAATGGACACATTCAGGATACCTGCAAGGGCGACTCGGGAGGACCTTTGTTGTCGAAGACTTCCTTCTTTGGCTCTGAACGTTATGTGCAATTTGGGGTTACTAGCCATGGCAGCTGGACTTGCGGCCAAGGAGCTGGAGCCTACTTCACCGAAGTTCCTCCCTTTATGCCTTGGATAATCGAGAAGATAGCTATTTATTTTATGGAAAACCCAGTTGAGGAGCTTCGTGCAATTGAGCACAATTTGTTGCCTTAAAAAAGCTTATTAATATTGCTATTAAACATATATTATATATTATGAAAGAACATTGTATATTCTTTTATAATTTAAAGATTAGAAGCCATGGAAATTCCAACATAAACATCATAAATCTCAGTTTGTCTTGGTTCAAGGTCCTTTTTTATTATTTATAAAGATCGAGTATTAATTTATTTTATATTATTATTTTCCATTTCTTGGAGCCTCTTCAAGCTGATAAGTAATTTCTTGATAAGCTTCTCAGTTGCTTTCGATTTGTGCTTGCACCATGAACGGTTTGCTCGTCATTTTTGCTTTGCTTTTTTGTTGCCAAACAAAACTGATTCAAGCTAAAGTCCCAGCTTTAACACCTATAGAAAATATTGTCTATCAGAAACTAAAAAAACTGGACTGCGGGGCATTATCCAATGCCATTCCAGTTCAAAGACTACGTCACAGGGTCACAAATGGCAGAAGAGTCTCCCTGATGTCCCAGCCTTGGATGGCATTGCTCTATGTTCCAGGTGATATGGATCTTTGTCGCTGTGGAGGCACTCTTATTACTGAAAGTATGTATTTCTACATAGAATTTTAGATCTTTTTTTAATTTTTTTAAATTTTTTAATCTTTTTTTAAAGAATTTGTGTTGACTGCTGCCCATTGCATTAAACTTTGCCGTTATCATAGCGAGTAAGTTAACTTCTAAAGAGTTTGTAAAATTTCTTTAAAGATTTTATAAAGCTAATTCTTGAGCAGATTAAAAGTTCGATTAGGAGAGCACAATATAACCTCCACTGAAGACTGCACCTCAGTGGATCAAAAACAACTGTGTGCTCCGCCCGTGGAAGACTTTGATATCGAACAAACTATAATTCATGAAAGATTTTCACCTTTCTATCATGGAAATGACATTGCCCTGCTGAGATTGGGGCAAAGGGTAGTCTTTAAAGGTAAGTCAAGTTAATAACAATATCAATTTCATGATAATTATTCATTTTATCTCTTACAGATCACATTCGACCCATTTGTCTACCTTTGACAGCGGAACTCCTGGGGTATACCTCCATCCTGGGTGCATCCTACTTGGCCATGGGCTGGGGACAAACCGAGGAGCTTCGCCATTCCGACACCCTGATGGAGGTCTATGTAAATACGGAGCAGTGCTCGGCGGATACTCATGAATCGTTTCTGTGCACCAATGGTCACATTCAGGACACTTGCAAAGGCGACTCTGGTGGACCGCTCGCCTGGCAGAGTTGGTACTTCGATTCTGCAAATCGTCAAGTGCAATTTGGAATCACTAGCTGGGGCAGTTGGCCCTGTGGACATGGTCTCAAGGCTTACTATACAAATGTGCCCAGATTTATGTCCTGGATAATCGAAAAGCTGGCAGAGTTTTCTGATCTGTAATTAAGTTTGTTGAGAATTTATTTCAGAATTTATGTACTTGAGAATTTTAAATATATTTAAAAGTAATTAAACAATGTCCTAAAGACTTATTCAACAGTTTCTTAAGTCATAAAAGTCTTACCTTCTGGTAGCCACATTTCATAGCAAGAAAACTTGTCTTATTAAAAGGATCAACTGTACACGATTGTGATTCTAATTCTCTCGTTGTGTCTGGTTGAAATAAGAAAAAGGGTCACGCTTCTCCTTCTAATAAAATTGTCTTGTGATCGAAAACCCCAAAAGGTAACCGGCAATCTACCTGCCTTACCTACCGACATGTCCCCCGTCTCCTTTCCAACCTGTTTTGTGGATGATTTGGGCAAGGATTTCGTTTATTTCAGTCTTCGTTGAACGATCACCGCCGCTGATTGCATCGCGCTGCTTTATGGCGTTTCTCACCCAATGCAGTCATAAATGCGTTTTTTTTATTATTATTTGACTTTGGTCGGGGCGTCGCCGAGTTCCCCTGGGGTCCATTATGCCTCGAATATGTATCCAACATTGAGTTTTTGGGGGTAGTTCTCCGGCAGATAGGAAAACCAAATACTAAAAGATACATGTGCAGCAGCTCTCTGTGAGTGATCTGCTTCCCTGACCTAAGATACTATACGTTGAGATTTGACAACTTCTTGACTCCCCAAGCGTCTGTTTGTTTATCTTTCTTTTTTTTTGGGTTTGCTGTCCTCAAATGGTTTTCCATAAATATTTATAATTTCTTAGCTGATAAAACGAGTTCCTCTCGCACCACGCTGGGCCCAACGTATTTTCCGAAACACGTTTTCCACGCGTTTACCAGGAACAGAGAGGAACCTTTTCACACAACCTTCCTCCATTTGAGTGTGTTTGTTCGGCGAGACTACTGACTGTTCCAATAAAGTTGAGTTGTCATGCTACGGCCAGGACAAGTGGCTATCCTTTGATTGATGATTCCAATGGTAAGTAGCACAGTAGCCGCAGGATCAGGCAAGGATTAGCTTCAACGGTAGCCAGTCTAAATATTTGCATACTTGCCTCCGGCTATTTGCGTACCACTTTTAAGAAATCCATCAATAACATCCTCGATCTGACCGCAATTTGTCCGAGCAAAAGATTTGAGATAAGTAAAAGTCATTTATAAATGTCCTGGGCAGAGATTTTGTAATATTAATGATTGGTCATTTGCCAGGGAGAAATGCTTTGTAACACTTGGAGTAGAAGATCGTCTGGTCGGTTTCTATTTTGATTGGGATCACCGTGATTACGGTTGGTTTGTGATGGATACTTATAAATGGGTTTCCTTCTTAGGAGCTCCTTTGATGGCCAGAAAGAAGGGGTGCGGTCTGGCAAGAGATATTAGTGTAATTAATTAATCTGGATTCGAGTTTAGAATAATTTTCTATAAATTAAGAAGCAATTACCAGGATCCTAGACCTTATATAAGTCAAAACTAGTTATAGGGTTCGTTTTTCCTAGTTAGATTTCTTTAATTTCTTTTGTCTTTTCATAAGGATCAAATTATCCCTCAGGTAAGTTTCGAATATTACTCATTATTCTTAAGTAAAGTCCACCCACTTCAAGTTCTGGCCGCACCCTTGAAATATCCTTAAAAACAGCACACCTGCCTAGCAAAATTTTTCGAAATTGCGGTCACAGTTCCGTGAGCTGAACAGTTTTTATGGTAATTTCCTTACGGAACCGAGAATTTTGAAATATATATCTTATACGGCCATTTCGGGCGTTACTTAGCCGCTTGGTCATGCTCGCTGAACATTTCCACCCCCCACCCGGCACACGTGGCATATCGAGCTTAGTTCTTGGTTCCTACAGTTCCTACAGTTCTTATAGTTCCTGTGGTGTTCCATAGATATCTTGGGCCTCCTTTTGGGGTGGAGTGTAGGCTGTGTGCTGAGGCGATAAGGCGCGTTGCATTCCAAATGAGTGTAACGTATATTTTATACAAGACCATGGGTTGGTTTTTCAATAGATACGAGATAGATAGTGTTTTACAGACCGCGACCTTCGAAACGCTGATGGTGTTTGTCCAAGGCCTTATCGGCTTATAGTGTGGGATATTGTTAAGTGCATATTAGACGTATAGTAGTATAAAGATAAGATCCGATTCCAACCAGCATTAATGTATCCAATCAACTGAATACCTTGAGTATTTCGTCTAATGCCCGCACGTTCCAACAACAATCCTTTAAGATCGCTGCCCTTATAAACGGGGACACTTGAGAACTGCTCCTGAAGTGTTTTTCCACCTCTTTGCTACGCCTCCTTTCCGCGTGTTGACACAACCCATATAGACCAGGATATCCTGCTTGGGAGGAAATTACTTAAAGGGATCACGAACCCTTTCCCCCTTTCGAATAACTCCTTTCTTGAGTTGTTTATGTCTTCAGGCATGACTGCAGCCGAAACGGAACGCCAGCAGAATTCTCAAATTTGTTAAAAAGTGTGTAAATTCACGTCGCTTTTCCTTTGGCCACGAGGAGGGTGTGTCCCATAAACAGAGAACCGAACCACAAGGGATCAGGAACGGATCTATAGATGATGCTGCCTAATCGAACGATCGTCTGCCTTTTTTTGGGGTGACTGCACTCGGTTTTTTCCTTGTTTTTTTCCTCGGTTTCTGTGTGGAAAAGCCAAGAGGTTTTCCCATTATTTCATCGAGTGCAAAGGGACAAAGCAAATGATGTCTTTAGTCTCCGAAATCTGACTTTCAAGGTTTTGTTCCTTTTCTTTTCTTTGGGCTTTAATTGGATTTGTGCAAACAATATAAATCTCGTTTTATTGCTTCTGGTAGTGTAATTTAATTTTTTACGATTTTGCACACAAATGGCAGGGGGAAATTTTGGGAAAATGCAGCATGAAATGGCAAAAAACTTTGGAAATAAAAATTGTGAGGCATAACGGAAATTTTAAAATCATCATTGCCATGGCAACTCTATGAGGAAATTCGAATAGAAGTTCGCCTTCTGAACCAATGCCCCACTTTGCAAGCGATTTTCCCCTTGGCAACGGGAGGAAAGTGAAAAGAAACCGTGCCCCAAATCCCCTTCCCGTGCCACGCCTCTTCGACAGCAACAAATCCAGTTTGAAGCCAAACAAACCGAAGCCCAAACAATTTTTTTATTTTATCAACTCATCGCGTTCAAAAGTACAGCTCCACCGATGCAGCAACAACAAACAGAAGAACACGAGGACGGGAATGGAGAGAGAGAGAGAACGATAGGGAGAGTGAGACAAGGAGCGGTGGAGTTTTTGGACAAAGCCGAATATTTGATGCACTTAACTTGGCTAGCTTTTTATAAAAACATTGACACAGATATTTATTATTTTTAATAAAATTTAATATTTTTGCAGTAAGTAAAATAAAAGTTTTGATTAAGGAAAAATTTTAATAGTTATAATACATATTCCTCGAGTTTCTAACTTCAATAATATCTCCAATGCTAATAAAACTCTCCATACGTATTATATGTTTTATCCCTGGAAGTGCATTGCCCTTTCGTTATGCCCAAACTCGCAGGAAAAAAGCGCAGTCGAGAAGTGGTACTTCTTTCTCTCCGATCGGTTTTTTGAATTCGAGGGTTGCTACACAGAGAGCGCGAACGGCTCTCCGCTTCGGGCTGGCAACGCCGCGCGGTGGTTGTTTGACGTTTGCTTTGATCCGTCTTCGCTGGATGTTTATTCTTTCGTTATTATTCGTTTCTCAGAGTTCGTCGAGAGAGGTTCGCCCCGATCGGTAGCACTATAACCCATAACCCAGCGCGCTGTGCGCTAAACACAATAACTAAACAAACCCAGTTACTACAACGCCTTAAAGTTGTACAAATAATAATTAAATATAACACAAATAGTGCAGCCAGAAGGCAAACGCTAACTCACAGTACAGAGAGACACTACGTCACTCGTAACCTTAGTTTTGTGAGTGCAGTGATACTGTCTGTGAAAACGACTAAAAAACCGAAACCGAGTGCTAAAGAAAGAAAGACTTTTGTTTATAATTATTTCATAAACAATTGCTGTGTGAAATTTCACTTTTAAATTGAGGAAAACGCAAAAGAGGCTGCCACACAAAACACACACAAACGCAGCCTCGCTCGCTCTCCCACTGACACGCACACAAACACACTCGCGTGGAGACCGTGATTCGTCGTCGTTGGAGACTGCTCTCTCTCTCGCTCCCACTCTTTGGGGCAGTGAGAAAACAAACTTTTTGGCGCCAAAACTTTGACAGTTCGCTTTGGCGTGCGATTCGCAAACAAGTGGCCAAAAAGCGCAGGCGAGAAAACTGCGTCTCAAAACAGAGAGAGTGCAAAAAACGAATACAGTCGACATGGTCAGTGCACGCGTTCTAAATCCAGTGATGCTGAGTGAGTTCTGCAAGATGAGCAGCAGTCCGGCGGTGAGCCGCAATCTCCCATGCGGCCGGCAGTTGAATCGCATTAAACGCGACCTCTTCGGCAGCTCCAAGTCCACGGAGGGCGGAGCCAACAAAACGTGAGTTTTCCTGCCCAATTCCTAGTTGTTGCCCAATATTAACCCCTAATCTCTGTTGCAGGCCCTTCAATGCCGAACTGGAGCGCCACCAGGAGTTGGCCACGCAAAAGTGGGGCTTTGACTTCCGCGCCGGCTGCCCTTTGACCGAGAAATCCTCGTTCATCTGGGAGCGCGTCAGCTTCCAGGAGTCCAGCTTTGCGCCCGAGATGTACACCCTCACCCGTGCCGCCCACGTCCGTCCCGAGAGCAGTCCCAGCGACATGGATGTGCGGATGAACGAGCGTTCCGAACGGGAGAACTTTGGCACTCATTTGGCCAACTCCTCGCTGGAGTCGAACACTGACAACGATTCCTGCTACGACTCACAGGATGAGTCGCTCGTCTCGCGCTTCACCTCCAGCCTGAGCAGTACTGTGGCCAGCAGCAGCAGCAGCACCTCCTCGATAGTCCTGCGCAAGCGGCAGCCAAAAATCACAGGTGAGTTTCGCCCCCCGGGGGTTGCTTATACAATTAAATATATTGCTTGATCAGCGGAGCTTGACGGTTCCCAGGGTCAGGCTTGATTGCACTCCTCCGATAGCCGTTATAAATTGCGTTTCCCATGGGTTTTTGGTACTTTCCGCGATCCAGTTTTGTTTATTTCCGGTTTCCAAGGAGTGTATTTAAGCGAGGGAGTTGTAGGCTGTGGTTTAACTACAAATTGTGGGAGGGTTATTTTGGTTAGGGGTTTAAATACAAGCTAAGGATGTCGATTATGTTTGCAGTTTCATTCTTAAAAGGAATATCGACAACAAATTGGTTTCCCATATGGTAGACTCTCCCTTTTTTTCATTCACCGTTCAAAGACTTTTAGTTGAGGGCGTTGCTTGGTGGAACTTAAACCAAAATTACAGCAATTAGCGTCTGCTTTGTGGGAGATTTATTTTCCTTTTTAAAAGGGTTGTGAGCACCAAAGCTGAGTGCAGCTGTGTTTCAGAAACTCTTGTGATCTGATCCTGAGCTAAGCGGGGGTTGAAATTCCATTTTAGATCGATCGCATGCGGGCTAGCTGGCTGGGCTGCATCTATAAATGCCAACAGCTGTGACTCCGCTTTGTCTATGGCCTGACCTCATTACGAGCAGACGCACAGCGAGAGCAGGAGAGAGGGGTCTGGGGATCGGCTTTCAATGCACCACCATCCAGTGTCCGTGGCCTTATCAAACCTCCCTTTGATTGCTTTGTATTCCGCTGCTGCTTTTTTTGTTGGTATATATATATATATACGTATGTCAGTCGCACATACTGCATGTGTAATTATAATCATAAAAAGTGTCTGTTTGAGGCATTATAAATGCACCCGCATTGGGTGGCCAGTTGGGAGAAGAAGCCCTTAAAGCTTGGATGTACTTTTTTGTTACTTTAGCCAGCTAAGCTAGAGAAGCGTGTAATTTATGCAGCTATGCACCACCACCGCCACTCTTGCTTTCACTTGGCTACCTGAGCAGAGAAAAAAAACCAAACTAAAACCGGCTGAAGACCGACTGTCTGGCTGCCGTCTGGCATTTATTTGCTACCCCTGAATGGACCCTCTGCTGCAGCAACCCTCTTTTAGGGAACTGCTGCCGGCCACGTGCCACAATCTGGAGGAAATCTACCCGAGGCCGAAATCAAAATGTGCAAAAACAGGCGGCGCCTGCTGTTTGTTTCTTCATTTCTCGGGGAGATCAATGACATGGGAACACAGAGCAGGCCGGAAGAGGAAGTGCAGCAGCTGACTTTTGTGATTTACCAAATAACACGTAATAATAACCAATCTTTTCTCTGATTTGCCTTTGCAGAATTCATGAAGGAGCGCAAGCGTCTGGCCCAGGCTCCCAAGAAATTGTCGTCGTCGCCCGCAAAACGCCTGCGCACCAGCTCACCCACCACATCGGGCTCCAGTTCGAGCGGCAGCTCGGCAGGATTCGGCCTGGGAGCGCATTTCGGGGCGATGCTGAAGCGTCCGCGTCACAATTGAATTGCAATTTGTAATTTTATTTTGGATTTTTTACAAGCCACTGCGATTATGTAGTATTTCCTAATCATTTTTTTTTTAATTACGAACCTTTTTTATATATATGCAGTGCAAGGGCGACAGTTGCGAATATTAATCGTTAGTCTTCAACTACTCGTAACCAGTAATTAGTTGTAAGCCAGCACACCAGTAAGCTCGAGCTAAATGAAACTTTTTAGATTTCTCTAGTGAGAAATGCCATAAACTAAGTGATTAGTTCTTAACAACAAAACAACAACAACAACCAGAACCAACTATTGAACTAGAAAAGAGAGAGGAGGAGAGACCGCAAGCAAAATGGAATTAGTCTTAACTATCTTGAAGCCAACCGAAATGTAACCTTTATAACGATGAAATACTTTACTCCTTAACTTTACATAACTTTGTTAAATCCCAGCGAAATTTCCCCCCAGTAACTTTTGCTTGTGAAAATTTTGTTGCCTGAAGAGAGAACAACAACAAAACTCATCCCTGCTTTGCTTTCGGGTGTTTTCATCAGACCTCAGAGCAGAGCAGAATTGAATTTTGTCTTGCATTTTGAAGGGGCACTAAAGCGAGCCACCAATGAGATCTGTGTATTTATTTAGCAGCTCATTGCCGCCTTGCTTTGGCCGCCAGCGACTAACATTGTTCTTAATTTCGACCAGTGGATGAAACCGAATAACTTTTGAATTGGTTTTGTGTCAATTTCTGCACGTTTGAACGTCATTTATATATATATTTATTTACTATATTGTATGCCGTCAAATGAACACGAATTGTCGCGCTCTCATTTCCTAACAAATGGGGTAAAAATGTCTTTTATGATTTGCTACGAACGATCTCTGGGCAAATTATGAAAACACTTTTGCCTGAAAAACTATCATGTACAAATACTAGATTACTATGCATAATTATACACATAGGCAGAGCCTATATATATCCCTTTATCAACCTTATACAAAGCATCTAATTTGTAAGGCCTAACTAAGAACAAAATCCAAAGTATTCTCCTAATATTTATATGTATAGAGATATATTCTATGTATAATTAAGTCTTACACACACACAACTCATACACTTCAATAAACAAAACGAAAAAAACAGAAAAACGAAACAAAGCACACACTGTTCTCCATAAAAATTACAAAAAACATAACGAAAATCGCTGCATAAAGTCATTTAAATGATTGTTTGTTATTGATTATTGATTATAATTTCTACCCATTGCTTTGGTTGTAGCTGTAGCCGTAAAACATGTAGTTAATTAACAAATTTTGTACATTTTATAAGTTGATATTTGTTTACTTGCAATAAATTGTTTGATTTTTTAGTTGGTAGTGAAGTGAAGTGTGGTTTTTATTCAATATTGGAATAACAATGAACTCTATTACAACACTTTTAGTTGATTTAAATAATTTATTTTGATTTATTTGGATTTTATTGCTTACATCAAGTTTATAAATATTAATTTGTTTCCTGTTTGCAACGCTGAAGTTTTACCTAAGTTCCATTAACTAGATATGAGCACCCGCTTTCATTGATCTGTCCTATACATAAATATATATATATATATATATATCAGATATATATACATTGGACTCCTACTATTTCCCCGTCGCCTTCTCCTCCAGCTGAGCCTGGATATGCCTCACATTCTGCCCGCCGCCATTGTGATTGTGACGCTGGAAGAACGCATTAATGGAGCTCATGGAGCGGTACTCCAGATTGTCGCTGACATGCCAGTCCACGCTGATGCTCTGGTGACGCCCCACAGGATTGCGAATCCTGGTCTCATTGTACTTCTCCAGCAGATGCAGCAGGCAATCCTTGGTGGTATTGGCCGCCTCCTCCAGGTTCACCGTTTGGTGGGTGTCCGGCAGGCCGACGGGCACGTCGCGGCTCATTTGATTTATCCGGAATTTGGCACGACGACTGCTGGCTGATTCGCTGTGAGCTTGGTTGCTGCTAGAGCTGGAGGAGATTTGGTTGCTGGCACTGGACATTTGGTGGCTAGAACTGGCGCTGGAGCTGGAGCTGTTGCTGCTGGAGATGACCTTAGTTGAGGTGGTACTGGTTCTTTGTACATGCTGGCTGGTAATGCTTCTGGCATTGGAGCTGGTCATAGTCTGCACGCTGCTGGTCTTGCTGCGCTGCGATTGCAACTGGGACTTGGAGCTAGTGCCATTGCTCAGCTTGGGCGTTTCCTCGATGGACTGTTGGAGTCTCACGGACAAGGAACTAATCTTGGTCTTGCCCTGACCATCGTCGTAGCTGCTTTGACTCTGGGAACTGCTGCTGGCCTGGCTGAGCAATCCTCCCGTGGAAGTGGGACGATTCCAGCTGCTGCTGCTGGTGGACTTACTGGTCCATCTATTACCATCTTGGCTAATCTCTGAGGTTTTGCTAGGAGTGCTGCCTGAGGGTGTTGCAACCTTTGCAGGAGTTGGAGCGACTGTAGAAGCTGTAGCAGCCGGAGTTGCCTCGCTACTCTTATTATTATTATTATTATTATTATTGCTATCCCCCAGCTTGGTGTTGATCTCGGCCAGCATGAGCAGGTGATCGGAGAGCTTCCTGATCTCATCCGCCAGATTCACACGTTCCCCGGAACTGCGACGACCCAGCAGGTACGTGGTATCCGAGTTCCTTCGGTCAAAGGTGTGCAGATAGCTCTTCATGCTCCTCTGCTGCTGGGCGGTGGATTGGCTGCCGGAGAACTCATCAAAGTTCTCATTGAACAGATGCTGCGGTGTGGGCGTGGCCGGACTGGAGGTGCCCACCGTTGGGAACAGCTTCTCCCTGGACTCATTAATGGGCGTGGACACCGAGTGGGGACTCTCGTTGTCAGCACTGCGCAGCATTTCATCCTCCTCCGGCAGATCCGCATCCTCGGCCAGCTCGTCGTCGGTCATGGTGGCAATCGATTCGCAGGGCGAAGGAGAACAAACTGAAAATGTAAAAGTGTCTTAGATGGATATTTATTTATTTATTATTTGGTTATTTTACATACAAGTTGTTAAAGTGTTAGGAGACCGATAGGTTTATATTGCCAAAGGTATTTTACAGACAGATTATTGTACATGAAGTGGTGTTAAAGACAAAGAAAGATCATGCTGTTTAGAGAGTTGTGTAAAAATGGCTCTCATTGAAGTCTAGATCTACAAGTGGTCTTAAGGGAGTTAGTTATTGATTTTCTACAGGATTTACATTAAATTAAGCACTCATATTAGTCATATTTTTAAATTCCTTTACTTCTTCATTTGGTTCCTAACGTTATTTAGCTTTAAATATATATTTATTACTATAATCACTTTACACATCTCTCTGGGGGACATCACTAGGGTTTAAATACAAGCATTCAATATAGAGATTCTCCCTAAATGGACATTTAACAAATGAACATGAGACTGACTTTGGAATTCGACTGCGATCTCTGAGGATGATGGATATTCGGAGCTGGATGTTGGGCTTACCTGGCTGAAAGACCAGAAACTGTGGCTACAAGTGTGTGTCGATCTAGACCTGAACTTTTGGGAGTGAGGAAATGGGAACTCTAGGAATATGGTAAGGGTATCGTGGGACTAGGAGCGGAATGGTTTGAGTTTCGGCATGGAATTTCGGTTTCTCATCTCGAAGAAACTACAGAGAGTTTTGTATTATATTTTTTTGAATATATATATTTTTCAGTGTTGTTGTTGTTGATTTGTCAATGGCTGTCATTATCACAGTGTCAAAGTGGGGTTAATAGAGCCGGGCATCCGCTACAAGGACACGCCGCGCACATCGCTTAGGTCTACGGTTACTTAAACATAAACAACAGTTCTGGCTGGCTAGCTGCTCCTCCTCCTCCCTCTCTTGGAAGTTAAGGATATTGATATATAAACTTTATCGAAGAGAATTGGGGGGTTAACACAGAGACAGAGAAAGAGAGGGAGATGTGGAGTTGGGTGCTGGCCAGCTTGGTCCACATTCAAGTTAACACAACAATTAGTTTGACAAGTTAATCGTGTAATATACAATGTTGATCCGGTGGCAGGATGCAGTTGGAGATGCAGAGATGCCTCACTTGCCGTGGATGAGGGCATGTCGGTCGCGCTGTCTCTGTGATCCGTACTCACCTCGGGACGAGGAGATGCTGTCCGGGCCGTGAGTCCTTCGCGGATGCGGATAGCTCGTCTCGCTCAGCGGTGCAATCACATTGCCCTCCACGTCGAACACGTACGGACTGTTCGGATGCGTCTCCCAGCGCACAATAAAGTTCTTTAGGTTGTCCTTTGTGGCATCCAGTTCTTTGTTCTGTAATGGGATAGTGATGAGAATTAGAGGATGTGAATATGTCACTTAAAAAATCTGTTTTTCTATTTTTAGAACTTAAAGGATTTCAGAATCTAAAAGAAATTATTAAGGATTGCAAATAAAAAGATGTCACCGAAATATTATAATATATTTTAAAGTAATTTTTGAAAGATTATGTATCTAAAATCCCACAAAACTAAGAAATTAATGAGTATAATGTTCTATAATAAATCCCCAAGGATTTTTTAGAATCCTTTTAAGATCTAGCTAGAAGCTTAAGTTTAGGTTTTCGAATCCTAGGACTCCCATCACTAGTAATATGACACCTGACTGGTTGTTTGTTAGCGTGACAGGCCTTCTGCTCCAATTACTCACCTCCAGATCGGCGGCGCTGCAGAGCTTGGCCAGCTCCTCATCCTGCCCATCGTCCTGGGCTTTTTTCTTCTTCTCCTCCTCCTGCTCCTCCTCGTCATCACCGTCCTCGATGGTTTCCGTGGAGGATTCCTCCGAGGATTCCGAGGGAGCCGTCACCGGAGTCTCTGACTTCAGTCGCGACTTGGACGCCGATGAGGCGGCCTTTGTGATGGGCGTGGCAGAGGCAGCCGCTGCCGGCCGCTGTTGTAGCCATTTGTGTTTCATGCACTCCGCGGCTGTCATGCGAGTGCTTTGTGTGTGGAAAGAATCGTGGAATCGGGTTTAGGATGTGACTCTAATTAGGGGAGGAGTAAGGGAATACCCACCTCAGATCCTTGGCCAGCAGCTTGGCTATGAAATCCAGACACTCCGGGGAGATGCCATTAAAGCATTCGTCCTCAAAGTCGTATTTCGCAATGGTTACGTTTGACATTGTTTCAATGTCGTTCTCGCCCATGAAAGGCGACAGTCCTGAGATGCTGTTCCAAGTTCCAAATCGCATCATATGTGT